>DWJZ01003541.1:0-16860 GCA_018249125.1 Asbolis capucinus
AGAAACTTTTATAATTTTATAATAAAACTGTAATAGAGTCAATTCTGTACACGAAGTATTTTTGAAGTAGGATGACTTTGTTATCGATATAGAGATCAAATTTTTTTTTTATTTATTGTCTGTCAATTCGAGCCTCGCGCAGAAAGCACTGGACAGATATAGATTAAACTTGGCATATTCGGGTTTTAACCGAGAATAGTTATAGGATACTTTTTATCCCAGAAAAGCTTTTTTGTTCCCCTGGGATAATAGGTTAAATTTAGTATGGCAACTCTAAATGTATTATAAAAAATACGATATTTCGGGATTGTTTACCCAAAAGGTGAGCGTGGGATCCTAATCGCGTTGCCCGTAATTCCTTCCGTCTGTCCCAGTTCTTTACTTCTAAAATTATGATAGATATTAATGAGTTTTCAGAAATTCCTTCGCAGTGAATCTCTTGGCTTCGACTCAATCATGGCACATAGCTAAGTACATTTCTATCCTCATATTAGCCTAGAGTGTACTCCATCACGCTACTTCAATGCCAGTTGGTGTAGAGGTCAGTGGCCAACCAAAGCGTCAGAAGATTTTATACCATCCGAAGGCTAGTGCTATTGTGCGTTAATTGTGCTATTAACTGAAGTTATTGAAAAATACATTACCATATTTACTTAAGCAAGACAAGAATAGATGAAAGTGGCGTCTGAAATTATCAGGTTAACTGTACTTTACAGGGGTATCTAGGAAATAAAACGAATTGGATTACGAAGAATGCCACAGTGCCACAGTCATTTACAAACTAAAGCCACGCTTCCAAGAATCCAGGGCGTTCTAAACGATGCTGTAACACAAACTGCGGAAATTACTTTTGTTGTGTAATTCTTTCGAGCGAATTTCTTACAAATTTTGGTTGTATTATGCTGTAGAGTGTAGTGTAGTGATGTTTAAGCGTTTATAGCCTGCTTATCGATCGTAAGTGATCATCAAAGTTAAGCAACAGCCGCGGCTGGATTCGATGAGTAACCGCTAGTAGCAACTATTGTATTTATTTACTAAATTATTATTTATGCGTGTGCGTTTATGGCGGCAGGCATTATTTCAATACTTTGGGCACCTAAAGCCTTCGTCGGTTCCAAGTGTTGACGTCAGACGGCAGTCGCTAAACCTTGTCGTCCTGGACAAAATTTAACGACTGCTATTGATTGGTTGACAAAAAATGTTAAAACTAAATCCAATGGAAATCCTCAATTAAACCCAATTAATTGTCTTCATTGCCTAAATTATTTGTGTTGTACATTAAGTAGAACAAATGGTACGGCTCCTTTTTTCTTTCTTTACAATATTTCCGAAAACTAAATGAACATACTATATATTGAAATATTAATTCTTAAACCCAATGTTCAAGTACCTCATTATCATAACTATTGTTGCTACGTACATACATTATAGTAACTATACCGAGCTTGAGAAATTTTAAGAAAATCGCGACCTACCTCGTTTATAAAAATATAATGACAGTGTTTTCGACTTTATTACTTATATCTGAAATATTTTTATCTCGACAGGTGTAAATTTGAGCGAGCTTTTACGGCTATTTACAAGATTTTCGATATTATGTTGAGTAACGGGGATTTATTGATTATTTTGATACTACTTTTATATTATCCTTGCTGATGTGACTTTGAGATTACAGACATTTCGGCGAGTGTTCTAAATTTGTCCATTTTTGTGCGCAATTTCATGGGCTAAAATAAATTATAAATTAACGTAATTATAATAATCTGTATATAGCATCATATTTATATTTTTTAGATATATAATATTATACCTAATCTACATCCCCGATTTCACACTGGTATGCTCTAGGATCCTTGGTTGCAAGGAGAGACCCAGGCTCGCTTCCAAAGTAACGCTTAACAAGGCACATTGTACATATGTAATTATATTAATGAAACATATAATGATTTGTTACAAATAAAATGAAAATATCTCTAGTTTTGTAAAAAACACATACAACATATTGAAAACAAAGATGAAGATGAATGAAATCGAGGTAAAGACGTTCTCGAGTTAAGTTAAACAATAAAGGACGAGGTACTCAATTCGTGTGTATTTTTTTTAATATATGTGATCTCAGAACTTTTTACTGAGTGAAACAATTTAGTTTTTTTTTTTGAACATGAGCAGGTGCTTGCGATGTGGTCCGATTTTGTTAAACGACCTCCAACGAGTAGTTGTGGAGTTATTATTTTTTTTAATATTTTCAATAATTCGCATTTAATGGTAGTGACTACGGTGAAAATTATCGTTTCATTGTGTTACCTATCGGACGCATTAGAAGTCAGTTTTTTTAATGATTAACATCATTATATTTGTAGCATTATTCTCTCAGTAAGTGTAAGATCGAGTTTAGCTTGGTTTATACTGCCATCTTGTATCAATATAACTAATGATATGCAAAAAAGAAAACTTTTCCCACACCCAAAACCATATCCCCACTTCGAAATACTGTTGTACAATGCGATATAATATATATTTATATATATACTATGTTGTCTTGTAACTATTTATTCCCTATTTTTTATAAGTAATGGGCTAACAAGGGGCTGAAGATAAACTATTTCTTTAAATATATCGATTGACCTCTTTCAATAGACAAACATAATGCCAGTGACATTTGTTGCCATTCAATGATGATTACGAGCTTGAATTAGTTATTGCTTTGAAGCGCACATAGCCCGATGAGTTTACAGTGGGCCAAAGGGCAGAATAGAAGGGTAGAAGAGTATGACCTCCAGTAGCAAAATATGTACTTTGGCGCTTGGAAGGGCAGATCAAATGGCCCTGATTATTACCACAGCAAAGAAGACATCTTGGAAGCCTTCGGCAAACCTATTGCTACAATTTTGGAAAAGCGAACAAACAACAAATAATCAGCAACAATAGCACAAACCATCGCTATAAGTCAAAACACGTATCCGTAGTACACACATGATCGTTTGCATAACAATTGCTGATATACTATACTGTTCAATTTTTGAGACGAAACTCCACTCAAACCACCAATACCAAATAAGCAGCACGTCTATAGCTGATACGTGATACTAATTTGCGATCTACGCGCAATTATTGCAATTTTTTCGACGTCGCTTTCTGTTTGCTAAATTGGTCTCTTCCATTGCTATTGTAATGGCTATTATATGGAGACGTCCTCAGTGGTTAAATAAGGACCTTTGCAATGACCATATTAACAGGTTAAAGAAATGTCGTATCCTCAGGGGTTAGCAGCAAGAAGTTATATTTTATTGTCAAAGCATGATAATTATTATTAATTTAATGTATATGACATAAATTTTAGGTACGTAGGTAATACCTTCAGTACTACGTCATACTTATCTGTAGCAAATTTCATAATCCATTGTCTGATTTTTACCATGAAAAGAAATACGTTTTGTTTTACCTATTTGATATATATAAACTTGATACTACATATCAATATATCGATACTTAGCTAATAAACTATTATTTTCTGTACATTCTTTACAGCAATGATTTTAACCGCTTAAAGTCGTACGATTTTATTGACATAAAAATCGACTAGAATACTTTTTATCGATACATGGATGTTCCGCGTACTGAGAGATAAGAGTTTCTTGAAGCGAGCTTAGATTGCTAGTATAAAACACAAAGAACTGAGTACAATGGGTGCGATCATAGTTTATGCTAAACTCTTTGCATGGGCTTTGAAGTCAATGGACCGACCGATTTACTGTTGAGGATTGCGTGTTTGTTTGCAACTAAACGAGCGATAAAAATAATATTTAGCTACGTATATCGATCTATGGTGAAGAAATAGTGAGGGTTGAAAAAAATGGTCGCCTTTATAAGACTCTTAACGACTCTATTTCTTTTTCTTGATTTCCTTTTAAAAATCTTATTCAGGCCGGTTGGTCTAGTGGTTAGTGAACCTGACTACTACACCGGAGGTCGTGGGTTCGATTCGCACTCAGGTCAAACTTTTCTGTGAAGAGCAGGAATGTTTGCTCTGTGTGTCTGGGTGTGTAATACAAATATCTATTTAAGTATGTATTTAAAAGTATATATGTATGTTTATCAGTTGTCTGGTCACCACAGCACAAATTAACGCTTTGTTTGGGTTCAGATGGCCGTGTGTGAGTTGCCTAAAGATATTTATTTATTTATTTAAGTATAACATTAATTCTTTTTAGCAGAACTCTACAAGCAGTTTTAATGACCATATACAGAGTTGATGATTAAGTTAATGATTCATTAAGCTATGTAGTTTATCCCTATCATCAAGTGAATCTCCTGTTTGTTATTTCTAATTTCATAATTAAATGATCAACTAACCATTATCATTTCATTTTTTCCAAATTCCTTTTCTGCTACTTCTATCGACTGGTCATCAAGAAATCCCTTGGACTCCATATACTCCTCATATCTTTTATTGATGGGGAAATCAATAGTACGGAATTGTTTCTTATTCCAATCATAAACATATTTACTTTTTTGAAATATAAACCAAATATCTGGATTTGGATTCCCTTTGACTGTAGACTGAAAAAATAAAATCATAAGTTAATTATCACTATACACAAACACACTCTTAATTCTGAAATTGCATTCTCTATGATACAAGCAGTTTGGATTATTATAGTATATGCAGATATATCTAGAGACATTTTGAAACCAGTATGTAACAAATACAAAAAAATTCATAGCTTAAGAACAAATAAATATTTGCCTCAGCCAGGAATCAAACACAGAACAATTCATATATTCTGTTTTCAAATCCTAATACTAGGTACATAGAAAATACTGTCCATCATTTATCAATTTGAATGTAGTCATGTGGAAATAAATACTTGCAAATGACAAATAGAATATACAATGGTCACAAGGAACAAACACATTTCATGGAAGTCATGTGATTTCTGAAGACTTGTAAATCCCTAGGAAAAAATAATCAAAATGTATATTTACCTCAGTGTGATGGAGCTTCACAATTTCCGAAAAACCATTATTAGATGTTGGAACTACCTTAACAATCTCAGCCTGCATTGGGTCCTTGGCCTAAAATGTAAGAAATGTATATTTAGATATTACAAACATCAAATGGCCCAGGTAGCCAAACTAAACACTATTTTCTGGTACTTACCGCTGAACACGACAAGAAACATTGAATGTGTACACTCCAATAGCAACACAGACATATCAAAATTTGGATAGATGCTACCACAGCTACAATCACGAAACCAGCTTCAATGTTTTCCTCAAACCCATACACCACGATCCAAAAGTAGAACACCAAAGGATATAGAACTACAAAAGGAAGCACCGTTCCTTGCAGAAGTGTTGACATTGGCTTGAAAAGCTGAACATACTGAACTAAATCATCTAATGACGATTGCATTTTCGTTGATCCCATCATAACCAAAGTTACTCAATAGATATCCCGTTTCTTTTTTAGGATCAACATTCAATTCATATAAAACCTACTAAACATATTAACTTCCTTTTCACACGCGAATTAAGTCAAAACAGAAGGTAATAACCACTTTAGCCGAATTTTAAACACCCATACTGCACTGACTGACACGAATTACTATTTTTTATAATTTCCTTAACATGCATGTCACTTGACAACTTCAAACTGACATGTTGATCATTGGCTGACAGAGAGATACATAGATTTTAAATGAGTAAGCACAGACCGATTACGATGTATTCGGGCAGGCTTAGCTCAGCACATTTTGTCTTTGTTATTGATATGATAATGTGCACCGTATATTTTTTAGAAATTTACGAAAAATGAAGTTGTTTAGTAAAATCCACCTATTTCAATAGAGACATGTATTTTTTTTTATTAAACAGTTGTCCATTGCCGTGCCATATTTTCTAATTTCTCCTTGTCAGGTTCGGGCCTTGACTGCTTGTCACATGTCAAAAAAGGCGCGAAACAGCAAATGGATATTGCCAAACGGGTGAAGTTATAAAAAGCTACAAGAAGAAATAACAATACGAAAAGGAACAGGAAGTAAACACTAAAAAATAAAGATTACATAAATTTACTTGTTAGTTTACCAGATATTAAGTTGTGAACAAAAACAAACATAATTTTGCTCAGACACGTAAGTTAGAAACTTTCTTTAAAATAGTATGGATTTCAAAATAAAAAGAAAATCTACGAAAAAAATTGAAAATGTGAGTTTGGTGGAAAATTACCCTCACGACCTTCAAATGTATAAGATACCACCAACTAGAAATATCAGTCTTGCAGACTTCGAAGCTATGACTTTGGATAGGTTAAAATTATTGAGAATTTTGGAAACTGCTACCACTCTAAAAGGTTTGAGATTGTATTCAGATGAATGGAAGGAATACATATTGCGTGAGCTGAGAAATCAAGGTTTAAAATATTATGCAAAGCTTTGTGAAAAAACAACTTGTGGTACTCAAAAGGCAGACCTGCATGCACGTGAGAAAGATCATATTTCTCATTTCATTTTACGGCTAGCACACTGCAGGACAGACGAGAAGCGCCGTTGGTTTATTGCAAGAGAATTAGAGCTATTCAGAATGAGATTTATGTCAATGGAGAGTGATGCTATTAAAGTCTTCTTTAGTTTAAATAATTTGTGCTACACAAACATATCTGATGAGGAGTGTGCTGAACTCATTACATCTCTAAGAGAATCAACAGCTTATGAAGATATTGATAAATATAAATTTTACAAAGTTAAATTCTATGAGGTTCTAGATCTTGTTCGAGCAAGAAAAGTATTTCTTAAAGGCGGATATGCATACATACCAGACAAGGACTTCATATCGGTACTTTCAACTCAACTTAGAACACATTTGAAACAAACATTGGCTATTGCACGTCATCACTTGGAAGAAATAGAACAAGATGAACGCTTAGTTGGTCTTTTGAAAGGATTACATCTGACATATTTGGGTAAAGATTACAGTGACACTAAGGTTGTAGTGCCTATTGAAAGCATTGACGCTCTCTCAGTAAAGTCATTTCCACTTTGTATGAGACAAATTCATGAGACATTACGTTCCGCACATCATTTGAAACATGGTGGGAGATTACAATACGGTTTATTTTTAAAAGGCATTGGTGTAACTTTAGAAGATTCATTGAGATTCTGGAAGGAAGAATTTACTAAGATAATGGAACCTGACAAATTTGAAAAGTCATATAGTTACAACATCAGATACAATTATGGTAAAGAAGGGAATAAGAAGGATTATTCACCATTTAACTGTTTAAAGATAATTAACAATAATATTGGGCCTGGGGACTGCCATGGTTGCCCATTCAAGCACTGTGATGTCAGCAATCTGAAAAATAAACTCAAAGGATATGGACTGGAACCTCAAGGTATTTTATTACACAACTCATTTCTAAAAGTGTGAACAACTGAATTTATACTACTTAATTTTATAACAATCTTAATGTGTTTCATGAGCACAGATCCTGCAAAAATCTGGAAGCTGTTGCTTAGCAAACAACAATATGGTTATGTAATAATTATGTTACATACTCCTATAGCCAGTAGGATTTAAATCAGTGTCACATCATGATTTTGTCTAATATCATTTATTTTATTATTAATATTACAGTAATTGTAGTTTTGTTTTTTCAATTAAAGCATGGGTAATTTTTTTTTTGTAAATAAAATTAAAATCATAGTGTGAATGAATATATTAATGACAAGGATGCTAAGACACAGGATACAGATCCACTACCAGGTCCATCCAAGCCAGATTTTAAAACTAATTTGTAATTACTGTAAGTGGTTTAAAAAGATGTGCTAAGGAGTTTCTTTTGATGTTTCTTCTCCTCTTTATTTTGGCACCTTTCCGAAACTTGGTAGATTCCAAAAAAATAGACATTCATAAGTGTATATAAAAATAACTATGTGAAATGAATGATTTTGAATTTCACCTTGTCAATATATCTTTTCAGCTGTCAATGAAATAATAGATACAACTAAGAAAGGCCATTACCAAGTTTCTTGTAGTAAGTATTTTGATGCTGTTCACAATACCAACCTTGGACTTGGTATTAATCATCCCAACCAGTTCTATGAAGAAAGTCAGAAGATTACAAAATCTGGAGTTAAAACTGAACCCAACAAAGAAGTTAAACAGGCTACCATTAAGAAGGAAGAAGGAGCAAGCAATATAGAAGATATGGACTTCGATGAGATAACAGAATGGAATGAATGAAACAACGTGAAAGTTAAAAAAATTATTATTTTTAAACACTAATGAGAACATAATAAAAATCTATTTTCTTTTTGTATACATAGCTCTCTTACTCATTCTACCACAATATAAACCAAAAATAAAAATTAAACCTATTATTGAGATACCTACAATTAGGAAATACTTCTTAGATGGAGAAGTTGATATTTGTTGATACACATCACCTAAACTTACTAAACGTTTCTGAAACAGAAAAATATATTATTAATAATTATGTTGTGCTATGAATCCCATTGGTGGTATTAAGATAACACCATTATAGACCTGCCTGCCCGCGAGGTAGGTAGCTTGATAAAAACTAGCCTATGTGTTGTTCCAGACTGTCAGATAGAGATGTGCTATATTTTATCCAAATTGGTTCAGTAGTTTTTACCTGAAGGAGTAACAAACATCCATCCTCACATACTTTTGCATTTATAATAGTAGGAATAACTCAGAACTTCTGCAAAGTCAGGATTAAACCATTTGTTGAATTATAAAATTATTCTAGGAACTAACACTTTAAAAATGTCTAATTCTACAATTGGTTCCGAAATACAAAAAGCCTTTTTCTAAAGGCGTTCTATTTTGTCCTATAAGTTTTATTACGTAATAAATAAATATCTTTGTCCAACTCACACAAGGAAATCTGTCCCCAAACTAAGCGTTAGCTTGTGCTATAGTGATCAGACAACTGATAAACATATATATATATTTAAATACATATATAGATACACAGAACAAACATACCTGCTCATCACAGAAAATTTGATCTGGATACGAAACGAACGCACGACCGGTGTAGCAGGCAGATTAACTAACCACTAAACAAATCGGCTTACTAAATATATCCGCATAAATCCTGCCTTAGTCACAGACTTGAAATATATTGAATTAAAATACTTACAGCATCCAAAAATCTGTACATTTCCAATCTATTAGATAGTTGCTTTTCACATTCTGGCTCAAGTTTTCTGTTACCATTGTCATTCAGAATGATCTTTAAGCATTTAAGACCTGTAAAAAATGTAGGCTGTAGAAACATTCGTAATTAAGATATCCTTGTAGCCTAGTTGATAGCAACCTCGTTTGTAAACTTGGGATCCGGTGGTGTATTCCCAATCTAGACAGATATTTATGTGACAAATAGATGTTTGTTATCGGCATGATTTAATCTAGTGTAAGCATTTATTGACGCTTCGGTATAGCTAAGGGGCTTTGACGGGATTCTTTAAATGGACATACCCTTTATGTTTGTGAACCGATTTCAATAACACAAACAATATAAATGCAAACATGTGTACAAAACACCTGTAGAAAACCGCCTTCGAATAGGTCCAGCCGTTTCTACGAAACACGCGAACAACCGCACGGATAAACACACAAAAATCGAATCAACGTTTTGTCAAGGGATTTATTTGACCAATATGAAAACTGTATTTTACAATTGCCTCTGACTGCTGCAATTTCTATCTATAAAATCGGCAGCGTTCCGTGCCCTTCGAAGCACGGAAGTACTCATAACATTATTGCCACCGACCCACTCTTACCGACCAAGTTCACTTTTACTCATTTAGTAGTAAGTTGTTTGATATTATTGTCGCACTTACAGCAATTAAATAGCTCCAAGTATTTTTATATAGATTCTGTATAATGGAGCAATTTGGCTTTAACCCATGGTTGGCCTTTACTAAGCTGGGGTCTCTCATACTGAGGAGGCCTAGAGCATACCCCATGACGCTGCTACAATGCAGATTGGTAGAGGTTAGTGGCCAACCAAAGTGTCAGAAGTTTTTATGCCGCCCGAACGTCTCTAACATTGCTTAACGATTGCTATTTATAACCACCGGGCTTTGCGTGCCTTCCGAAGCACAGAAGCGCTCTTGGAATGATTTTCACTAGCGATCACCTGTTGTTTGCTTTTATGCTCGCCAAAAATCGTAACAAGCCTCTGCGCTATCAACGATGAAGCAATTTAAGTTTCGTTTATGTTATCATACAATGTTTCGATATATAAGATATGACTCACGTCTCCCAGCTCCATGCTCTAAATCCTTGCAGTATTTCAGCAAGTCCAAAGCACAAGCACGTTCTAGAAGAGGATCAGCTTCAATATCTATCTCGGTTTCTTCGATTATGTTCACAACCTCACGTGCACATTCTGCTGATACGATTTTGTGGTGTACAAGCGCATTTTTCAAACATTCTTCCACCTATAGGAAAAAAACGTATGTAAGAGAGCCGAGCTGAGAGTACAGCTGAACTGTAATCAGTCGTTAATGGTTACTGAAATCCCTTATTAAAGCAGATTTTTAAACAGATTCTGTACTAAACGGTTTAAATAATCATTAAGGACACAGAGTGCGTCAGTTGATAGAACATTTTTACAACAACAATATCTAATTATTTCCTATCATGTGCCTAAATACAAGTTTCATTGATTTTCTTTCGACGATGATGGACTAACTTTCAACCCTTTTCTAAAAATGTCATCAAAATCGGTTCAGTGATTTAGCCAGAAAAAATAACAGATATACGGAGTTACTGTCGCATTCAAATTATTCGTTAAGGTTGCAATACATAAAAAAATATATCAAACTTGGATATTAATATACAAACCTGTCCATTAGAGTTAGTGATAGAATCATTTGGCACTGCACATATCGTCTGAATCTCTGCTTTACAAAGTTTAGCTAGAAGCGGATCCAATCTATAGTTTAAAGCTTGCTCTTTTAAAACATTCGCAACTTCATTTTCACAACCCATTTCAAGTTTAGACAACCTCAGTTGTTCCTTCAAACAATGCAACACTTTCCCTTGCAATTCAACGTCTTGTGCTTCATTAGCTGAAAGCAATATATTAAATCCATCTGTAAATTTATAAGCAAACGGGTAAATATTTACAAGGGTTTAGTTAAAATATTATTATAGAGTTGTTAAACGAATTCATAAGCAAATTAGAATGTTTATTACAATAATGGACTAAGATTTCATTTGGGTTATGTTTTATGCAAAATAAAAACAAAAATCTTATGACAAAACTTCAAGCAAAAGGAAGAGTAATTACCATGAGCACAACTGGTTTTAAAATATTAATAATACAATATAATACATAGATGGATCCTATTTATGGGCCACGGTACAAAATCATAACCTTTCAACACAGGCTTTCAAGTTTTAATTTGATATACTTTGCACAAATATTTTAATCATAGCAAAAAGAAGTCCTTGACAAAAAATTGGTGCAAATGCTCAAAATATTGTCTATGCCTTTTTAGTCACTTTTTTGGGGGTACACTAATTTTAGATAGTTGTAAGTTCATATCTTAATAACTTCAATATTTTTCAAATTTCCATTCAAAGCAGACCCTGTCTATGTTATAATTAACTTATCATACCTTCAGAACAATAGGCAACTCAAGTACTTAATAATTAAATTAATCAGTATTTGATTCAGCAGATTATTCTATCAAGAGTTCATATACTTAACTAAGGATTCTGATAAATTTCACCATTCTAAAAGATACACCTTATTCCCTACAAACATCCTCTGATCTATATTACAATTGGCTCAATAAAGCAAAATATATATTCAAACAATTTTCAAAACTTTATGCAAATAATCATACAAACTTACCTAAAGTTTCCGAACAATATTTCTGTATATCACTTTTACAAGCACTCTGTAAATTTTTGTTAAACCTGTAATCCAGATTTTGTTCTATCATTCTATTGACAATAACAAGTTTACAATTATTGTCAAATGCATGTTCTTGATAATGCGCCTGTAAAAACAAAATATAATATCAGTCTTGCCGAATAATTGTTGCACTTTTAATATAAATTACAAGTCTTAGTTTAAACTTAGGTACAGTTTTTCTGGTAAACTGTTACTAACTTAGAACTAAAACGGGTAAAATTTCAATTTGCTTGGGAGTTGTAGGGCATTGAAAAAAAAGCGATTCCCAAGGATGTCATTTTGCAAATACTTTGAGAACCCATAGTATACTCTAGAAAAAGTTTTTATTTTACCTTACGCAAATTTAAATTACCTTCAGACAATCAAGCATTGTTGCAGGCTCTGTATTGTGACAATAAATATCTATCATGTCACTACAACTCGTCATCAAATGGTAGTCAATAGCATTGTCAGTAAATTCTTGTTTCCTTACAATAAATAACGCCTTTCTACAACTATCAGTCAACTTGCCCGTTGCTGTTTGCAAACATTCGAGAGCAGCAGACTCTGCGTGAGGAACATTGTGACAGAATTCCTGTAAATCCAACTTACAAGCCTCTTTCAAATCCGGATCTAAATCAATACTTTCTTTTTGTTGGAATAATTGACTTCTCAGTTGTTGCCTACAATCTTTAAATATTGTATGTTTCCTTCTCGTAATAGTATCATTCCTTACAATTTCACTCAAACACATCACAACCTGACTTTTAGTTTGTGCCCTAGGACAAAATTTCACAACATAGGATTTACATGCGTTTTTAAATTTCCTGGTAAACCTATAATTTTTTAACGATATCAACTGCTCATGTTCAATAGCTGCCTTACATTTAATTCTACTCTTTATCTCTACATCATTTTTGTGTAAAAATAAGCACTCAAGAACATCATCATCACCTTTTTTACTTTTCATTTCTGAAGAACATAGCTTTTCTATAGGTACTCTGCAGTTACTGTATACTATAGCATTAAGTTCAATGTGACCACTTTGTGTTTCTGTAAAATTTGTGACAGCTTCACGACACTTTGGTGCAAGATCCTTAATTTTGTTTTGTAGACATAAAATTTCTTCACCTTTGCCTGTACTTTCAAAGCATAAGTTTGCTAAATCATCCATACAAAAGTCTTCTATTTCTGGCAATAAGTCCACGCTTGTGGCTCTTTGTCTCATTACTCGTCGAACTTGCTGTTCACAAGCTGGTTTAAGGATGCCTTTGAATTCCGAATTGTATGCATAATTATATAAGCAAGGTAATATGAGAGGATCTTTTACAGACTGCTGCTCATTTATATCTGCCCACTGCAGCTTTGCTTTACATTGAGTAACTGCATCATATTTACATGCATTATATAGTTGTGGATCAAGTTTAAAGTCTCTTGATATAAAATATTGTATTTGCAATAAAGCTGTTTCACATTCAGAATTCATAGGATCTGTTCCAAGCTTCTCCATAAGGCATGACATCACTCTCCCATTACCAACTTGAACTTCACTGCAAACTTTGTCAACAACTGGCTTACAGGCCTTACGTAAGATCGGATCAACTCTCCAATCTTCTCCTGGATCTGTCTCTTGCACTAAAATCTCTAATGATTTTTGACATGCCATTGTTATCCTTTTATCTCTCCGTTTTCTAGGTCTGGCATGTTCCATTAAACAATGTATTGTCTTCCCACCAGCTTCAATACCATTACATAATTTAGTAATATCATTAGCACAATTTTGCATTAATTCAGGGGACAATCTATAATCATCCATGAGCATTTTTCGATGATCGTTCATTTCAGCTATACATTCATTTTGTAGTTTGACTGTATCATTTCTTGCTATGCTTTCTAAACATAATAATATTTGTGCTAATCTCACATCCTTATCGTCAACAACCCCTTTTCTACAGCGATATTTTCGTATATCTTCCTTACAGGACTTTACTAAGCCCTTGCTTGCTTTATAATTCATAATTATATTTCGTTGAACATAAAAAAGCTGGTCCTGACATCTTTTAGTCATATCTGAAAGTATTATGATTATGGTGAATTCCTAAAGAAAACTGATATCATATCAATCTTCCAATGGTCATGGATAATATTTTCAAAATTAACAACTGTTTATAACTACAAAATTATAATTTTATACCTTGTCGTATCATATTTACCCAGATTATCTTGGTGTGATGTTACAGTAGCTAAAGTGTGTAATCAAACTAGACTTGCCTTAGTTGCTGTTACCAGTTAAAACAGTTAGATAAAATCTTTGCCTCGTAACTATTGTCAAAAGCACAAAACTAACATTTTTCAAATTTTTAACCTTACCTTTTTCAAATTTGTGTCTCACAAGACATTTGTACATCAATAAAGAGCCAGTGAGTTCTTCAGGGCATAAATTTTTCTGATCTACATTACAAGCAGCAAATACAAGTTTGTCAAGTTGAAGAGTTGTATATTTCATTTCCTGAAGTGCTACCAACTCCGATTGGCATTCAGGTCTCAAGTTTGCTTCAAAACTTTGTAGACATTTTAGAGTTTGCATTTGAGATAAGCTCTTTGGATCTGGGGGTATCCTGCCACAAGTATGAGCTTCGATATCATCCATACAATTTTTTAAGAAGTTATCCGTTATTTGCCAATCATTGAATATCAAAGATTCCATTTTGTTTATCAACCTCAAACAGTTTTTATCTATAACGCTTGGTTTTACTTTTAAAACGCAATCTATAGAACGTACTGATGGGTTTAAACAGTTCACTATATTTTTTTCATCTTGACATGGCTCCTTTAATTTATAATTAAGGAATGAGTTATCAATAAGTTCTTCTTGTCGAATCCATATTTTGTGCTGACAAGCAAATGAAACTTGGGTTTTATTATTACGTGTTGCATTCAAAGCGCAAGATAACAACGCTAAGTCGTCATTTAAATGAGAACACTGCTTTTCAAACCATGTACATTCGCTCAAATCAATTATATATCTATCTCTCGGCGTCTTTATTAAATTGTCTACTGCTTGTACAGTGTTTAAAACTATCGCTATTAAAACGCATAATGTTTCAATTATTAACATAATGAACATTTTGATACACCGGTTAATTGCAAGCTTCACACACAGTCATCTATATTAATGTTATATTATCACTTGTTTTCGTTTCATCTCTTGCGATATTCAATAGTTTCATAAGCTGCACTTTCGATTTCGTTATGTAAAACTCAGGTTTTTAATCGTTATTTACTTTATTTTTCATTATACAGCGAACTCATTTATAATAAAACTCTGTAACAAAAATTGGCCTATATTTATATTTGTAAAAAAATACAGTATTTTGCATGTCAAGCCGTGACAGCATAGACAATAACACATTTAATCTATGATTTACACTCACAGACGATATCCGGCATTATAACTGTAGATTAAAAAGACTGATGAACGTCGGAATCCGACGTCAGAATATTGAACAAATGGGGTACGTGCATCATAGTAGTTTTTGCATAAATAATGCTTTTCTGTTTGTTACTTGTGTGTTAGAACGCGTAAAAATGCTGTTAGTTAAAAAATAAAGGATCACAGGTAACACTTATCATATAAAACACTTACAAAAAAATATTGTAAAAATATTCGTGTATTTATTTTAAATTACTTACGTTCGGATTGTCAAATCTGATCGTTACCGGTATAACAGTTGTGACTTTAGTTATTCAATAATTATAAAAGATTTTTTTTTTAATTTATAACGTACGATGATAAAGATATTCAAAATGTTTATAAAAATAGTAAATTGACATATTTTTCTTTTAATTTCCATATATATGATATACTCCAACGAATTATGGCTTCCCTTATTTTCTTGCTTTCCACCACGTCTGTTCGTGAGTTAGTCTATTGCTTCCTTCGCAGATCGCATGGTATGGTCTGGATTTGGCGTTTTCCATGGTGACCCGAGTGGTCAACATTGCATAGATCATAAAATTCTTACTGAAAACAGATGACAGAAGGAGAAATTTGGATACAGCCTAAGAATACAATACCTAACCTTTCTGATTTTGTGGATACAATGTAGGGACTGCAAATTGTGAAAATACTGTGCGCACTCCATGCCAGTTAGTGAGTGATATAATAAATGTCTGTTACAGCTTGACAGAGTAGAAGTGACATCTGACTGGCACATATTAATTAAATACGCCGACTGTCCACAGATGACTGTCGCTTCTCTGCTTCTTTCGTGAATTTCTAAATAATATTAACTTTTTATTTTACTAAGTGTTTTGGTCTGATTTCATGCGCGAAAGCTTTTACAGCAGTAAAGTGTGTGTACATAAAAAAGCGATAAGAATTGATTAAACTAAAATGGAGGGTTTCATTGAAGTCAATGAAATATCTGACTTTGTGTCTTATATCCGCAGTGTAAGTAGTTATTTATTTGTAGCGAATGTTGACTAACGAGTTTTTTATAATTCGAACCCCGTATACGTGATTTCATACGGCTATAACTTGAAATTGCCAAAACTTTATTGTGAAATGTATATTCACTTTGTAGATAGCTTAGGCGAGTGGGAGGATAACATACATAAAGTATATATTCGAGTCCCCTGTGATTTATTACAAATATTTTATAGTCAATATTAAATAAACAAACCAATATGGTTTGTAGAAATGACTTAGTGGAAGGATTTTTGATTCAGAGGATTTTCAAGGCTAAATGGAGCAGCATTATTTAAAGGCGATATATGCCCTTTATATACCTTATTTTTAGTTAATCAGTGATAAACAATGTTTTTTTGTCATCTTAATATTTTAGTAATTTTTCCTGTTCACTAAAATTTTATTATTTAATGTTTGTTTTTTACATTTATATATGTACATGTGTGTC
>DWJZ01003542.1:0-16856 GCA_018249125.1 Asbolis capucinus
GACTACTCAAGACAAACAATCCTACGGTACATCATCTTTGTGTAACTCCAATGGTTTAGTCAGCGCCAAGATAGCTCTCAGAGGGGAGATTTTTTTCTGAATTAATTGACATGTATCGTTATGTTATGAATAAAATTACATAAAATTATTACAAATTGTAACCTATATGTTATTCTGATGTAAAACCTATGTAACTACATATACATATGTTACTGTAAAGTTTTATCAAAATCCGTGAAGTATTTTTTTCGTGAAAGAGTTACAAAAGTTCCATACATACTTACAAACATTCGCGTTTATAATATTAGTAGGATTTTATGTACAATAACGTACATAGGTCTAGTTTTATTGGTTAAAAAATATATACCTAATAACCGTAGTAATACATCACCGTACTGATTGTCATTTATAACAAGTGATAGCCTAGTGGTTTGAACGATGGTCTCCCGAACGAGCGGTCCTGGTTTCAAATCCAACGGCCGCACCATTAATTTTCAGTTATGTGCGTATTAGAAGTTGATTATCAGTTGCTGCGGTGAAGGAAAATATAGAGAGGAAACCCGTAATCCTGAGTGCTCCATAAGAGCTCTCAAAGGTGTGTGAAGTTTACCAATCCATACTTGGCCAGCGTGGTGGACTGTGGCCTGTATCCCTCACATTGTGAGTCCAGTAGTGGGAGTGGGATGACTGATAAATAGTTGTCTTTTTACAATGCTTACTTCCCACGGTTCAAAAGAAAAGACACTTACTTTTTACCGCTTTCCAGGAAATGATCGTACTCCACGGACATTTTGCAACATAGATGTTTGCGCTGATGCGACGCCGAACAATTGGTGTTTACCATGTGCCCGTCTGTGGAAACAAAATAAGACCTTTTACATTACATAATAAGGACGACATTTCAGTACCAATCGATACAAAACACCCAAAGTTTTGAGTTCAATTGTTGTTTGTACTGGAGAGATTTACCTTCAAACTCTTACAACAGAGTAGTAAAGCGGAACTCTACTCGTAGGTATTATTTATACTAGTCCGATAATTGTTTGGATGTCATCAATGAAAATAATGTCCAGAGTTCCTTTAAGTTGTTTTGTTAGTTGGCATTCGGAACTGTATATTTTTGATTAATCTTTTCCGTTGTTTGACTCCATATATGACGATTTAGGAGATATATTCAGATGGTGGGGAATTAGATCGCCCCCACCACAACCGGTCTCTATCGTAGCACAGTTTTCCTGTCTGGTACCTTCTTAATGGATTGAACGACTTCATTTTTAGTGTGATTTCTTTTACTTATGTATTATTACATAACTTATGATAAAATGTTCCTTATTTTGGGCATAGCATATATTTAAAAAGACTTAAATTTATTTTAGAAATTTTTTAATTAAAACGTATATGTGAGGAAAGTATACTTCTTTAATTTTAAAATAAAATTTATTAATTTCTTAATTATTTTTTTATTTTCTTTACATAGTAATTAATATGGTTACGTGTAACAAATAATTTACTGGTAGACATTATTTAATTCAAAATTGTAATTCCAGCAATAAAAAAATTTGCTAAAATTAAACTTATAGTTATTTTAAATATGTTCCGCAATATTGTAGTATTTTTTAAAGAATACTTTCTAATATTTTTTTAATTTATTTAAAGAGATATACAATTTTAACTTACTTGTTTGATTTTGGTGTTGTCGATTTTCTGTGTCCGTGAAAAACCATGTCTGGAACAAAGAAAAAAATATTTTTATTTCTGTTTCTTTAAAATTCTGCTGTAATTTCTTCGTAATCTCAACAATGCATCGAACTTGATCATATGTGGCTTCGACCCGTCAATGGTTACTGATCGTGGGTTTCTCCTCATGATGGAGAAGGCCTAGAGCATATTCCACCACGCTGCTTCAATACGGATTAGTCGAGGGGTTCATGAGCAACCCATGTATCGGAGATTTTTATACCACCCAAAGGCTTTACGTGTACCGAAGTATGGAAGCGTTCATGTAAATTTTGCTACTAGCGGTCACTCTACTGGACGTACCCGCTGTTGTTCAACTTTACCGATCGCCTACAATCGAAACAAGCCGCCGCACGCTTCTACGTCATTACTACAAAGAATCATTAATCTATACTAATAATAAAACTGTAACAGTGTCAATTCTGTGCATTAAATATTTTTGAAATTTTTTTCATGCAGGGAGCAGGAACCAAAACAGTCTTTTTTTGGGCTTATTGTCTGTCTGTCTGTTCGAGCTTCTCGTAACAACCAATGGACAGACTTAGATGAAATTTGGCATAATTGAAGTTTAGATCCAGAGACTGCTTATAGGATTCATCCCAGGAATTGGTTTAGATCCCACAGGATAACAGCTTAAAATTAGTTTTTAATCTATATTGATGTAATAAACCTGAAGAGTTTGTTTGTTTGCTTGAACGCGCTAATCTCATTAACTACTCGTCCGATTTGAAAAAATCTTTCAGTGTCAGATAGCCCATTTATCGAGGAAGGCTATAGGCTATATGTCATCACGTTAAGACCAATAGGAGCGGAGCACTATAGAAGAACGTTTCTTTTTCTATTGAAAGATTCCGCTGCGTGCTCTGCGTAAACGGTTAAAGTTTCACAAAAATCATGTATGACAGAAACGAAGTCGCGGGTTAGCCTAAAGTAATTCCACGCGGACCAAGTCGCGAGCGGAAGCTAGTAAAATATACATGAAAATATCAATTTACCATATTCTACAACAAACCTGGTTATTATGCAAATTGGTTCAAATTTTGTAAGCATGCAATGGACAAATTAACTCCCTTAATTACTATAACAATAACCGTTATTATATCTGTTTGTTTATAGCGATGTGAATTAATGAGGCTTGGTGTAACCGTGTTGATAGGATGTTGATGTTGACATATCGCAACATGATTTTAACTGAGTAAATGTGATAATAGTTTCGCAAACAAAGGCCAGTAAATACAATGGGACACGTAATTTTCTACTCAGTACCTTCAGTTTGGGTTTTTGTGTCAATAACCGACAAATGTGTTACTCAGTGGTGAAATCAAATGTATATAGGTATTATCCTAGTGGTTTGAACGTTGGCCCCTCCAACTGGGTCCAACCTGGGTTCAAATCCTGCGTGCACCTTTAATTTTTAAAGTTATGTGCGTATCAATATTATAGGCGATGGTAAAAGTTAACCCACAGCGGGCGGTTGGAGGGTGGCTCGTGGCAAAATTTCATGAGGGCTTCCATGCATCGGAGGGTAATCCTTCAATCGTTATCGATGTCAATCGATAGGACACGTCGGAGGCCATCGACTGACATAAAGATTTCCGACACTTGGTATAGCTACTTACCTCTCCACCAATCCGCATTTGAAAGCGTGGAGTGCTCTAGGCCTATTCAGCATGAGGAGAAACCCGTGTCCAGGTCTATTTCAACAATGAACAAAAAAATAACAGGAAATATATACTAAGAATAAAACTGTACTGGTTCTAATCTGTACATTATATATTTTTTTGGACAGGAAGGCTTTGTTATCGGTTAGAGATCAAAACATTTTTTTTTGGATTTATTGTCTGTCTGTTCAACCTTCACGCAAAAACCACTGGACAGATTTAGATGAAACTCGTCATAATCGAAGTTTAAAACCCGAGAATGGTTATAGGATAGGTTTTATCCTAGAAAGCTGTTTATTCCCGTGGGATACTAGGTTAAAATATGTATGGTAACTCTAAAACCACTGGACCACTAGACACAACTGTGCATGATTGTAGTTTATATGACGAGAAGGATTATTGGATAGTGTCATTACTGTCTTCTTCTCAAGCGAAGCGAGGGCAATTCCTGTCTCTTTCTTCTAAAATACAAACGTATTGTTTGACCAAGAATATTTTCTTACAATTTGCTCCATATCAGTGTTAGCAAATAGCGCTAGCCACACCCGGCTTAGCTCACGAATGTTGGCTAAGCTGATAGCCGATAAACAAAGGTCCTATGAGGTCAGTAAGATCAAACAATCGCGTGGAAGAAAATTATGAAACTTCGGATATTATAGTCCAGGGTCCCCGATATAGTTTCTTCATATGATTACTTTAGATTTTTTCATAAGTAGCTTCCTTTAGATGAGGTGTCCAATTTTTTCTCTTACAAGAATTCTCGATTGTTGTAGGTAAAAGGGATAGAAGAGATACAGTGTCCATGGTACCACGGAAAACGATATGGTATGACGCAATTTGTAGGACAATGTATCCGTTCAATTATTTAAATATTTAATAGATAACAATAAAAATCATGTGAAAAAATGTGCCTTTCTCTCATAAAATAATAGCTTTCTAGAATCGTTCTCAGAGGAAAACTGTATCAGAAATAGTCTTTTGTCCTAGTTTGCGTAATTTTTGTAAAATGGAGTACAAGGTTTTGCTTCAGATATTAATATAAATGGCTCCTATGTATAAGGTATATAGCACAAAATCATGAGTATTCAATACAAGCTTTGAAAATTACAGTTTGATATAGTTTGTACATGGTATATTGAAGTTAACGAAATTTTGCATAGTATATAACACCTCTTTAGTATATTTAACCATTTCAGTGCGTGTCCTTACTTACAACAGGAAGCGTTTAACATAAAAAAGTGAAAATGCTCAAATTGTTGCATTGTTCCATACATACATAGAAGCCATGCATATATAGATACATAATTTATCTTAAGCTAACGAGTTAACTGATCTGATTTGAATTGACCTTAACAGTTAGGGCTAGGCAGGACACACCCAATCTGACTCACAATCACGTAACTCGTGGCCTGCTTGATTCTAAATCTCAAAGGTCCTGTTTAAAATAGAACATGAAAATGTTAAACCTATAGTTGAGTTATAAAGTTTAATTTTATTATATTCAAATTTAAAATAATTAATACTTTAGTATTTCGAAACTTATAAATAAACTATTCCATTCAGTTAATGTATTTCAATTATTAATTTAGTTAATTAATTGATTTAATCTTTATAGTACACAATAATATAGGATATGGCGAATATAGTATATACTGCATTTTTTACCAGCTAACAATTAGCCCAAAGCATTTATTACATAGATTGTACATACATAAAAATATATGCAATCACATTATAAAAACAATACAAAAAACCACAGGTTATAAAAAGTTGAGGATAGCTCCGAATTGTACGTAACAATTAATTTATGGTAATAAAAAAGAAATCAAAACGAAATTTAAAAAAATAACAACGTATTCAAAATTAGAATTTAAAAAGTAACGCTAATATTCAATATTGTGTAATATATAAAGTCTCTTAAACATTACCGTATAACTTAAAATTTGAGAATTTTAGACATCTTAGACAGTATCGCCTCTTATCATCACATGGGATCGACATCAAGCATCAACTTAATGTGGGTAAAAAAAAAAAAAATTTAAAAATATTATCACACTTATGAAATTAGTTTTGTTATTTTAACCTTATCGTAGTCATAATACGTAAACTAAGTATTAGAATACTACTTTATATTTCGAAACAGGCTTCCTAATTGGTCATCTACTGTTGCTGTTATTGTTATAATAATAATAAATATGTTTGGACAACTCACACACGGTCATCTGACCCCAAACTAAGCGTCAGCTTGTACTATGGTGATCAGACAACTGATAAACATACATATGTTTTTAAATACATATATAGATATTTACATCAAGACACACAGGACGAACATTCCTGCTCATCACAGAAAAGTTTGACCTGAGTGGGAATCGATCCCACGACCTTCGGTGTAGCAGTTAGGTTCACTAACTAACCAACCGGCCTGTTATGCTCAAAACAAAGACACATTAATGATAATTATATTTTAATTGGTTAATAACCATTTTGGTTATTTTTTGTTAGTTCTCAAATTCTCAGGCACGTATTGTGTAAAACTTTGCACATTTTTACGCTTTAATCTTTTTGGTAATTTTTATTGCCTTTCATTACCCACAAATTTCGGTACTTTTTTTATTTACTATGTTAAGTTAATTTTACGTATATTTGTATTCAATAATTCTAACGGCTTACAAAAATGCATTGTCTATACCTACTTTAATTTATATCACAAAATTGTTTTAAGTTAACATACGTTTTCACCAATACTCCGAACCGTCGACCAGCGGGTTACGCTGAAAACCAGCGGTTGTGCTTTAGCTGCGACCATATCCTCAGCGCAACCGTTTTCAACTCTTATTTTTTCTTTTATTTTGTTATAGTTGTAATGTGTATAATTTATTTTATAATTTATGTGTATGCTACGTGTACTTCAAAATTTAATTACTAGGTGAAATAAACATTCCTTTCTTTCTTTCCCTTTGTACTATTTTAGACACAACTAATTTGACTCCTGCATAAAGAATTAAAAATACTAACGGTTCCCCAACAGTTCATACTAAACACTATTAAAACAACTTGTAATGCTCACCTATTGTCCTTCACTTTCCCAAAAGACACCACACCCGTAAATCTCAGGATTCAGCTTTCAACAAATATTTTACGTTTCTTTTCTTATCTTGGTAGATTCTTTTATAATAAAACTAATAATAAAATATCTTAATGAATGCAACTGAATTATGATCAAACTGAACACATACTTACCAGCAGCATTTAAAAGTCCCTACCAGCCACCGTACATTAATATACATACATATTTATTGTATTATTAACATTTACTTATACGCAGGTGCAACATAAGCATTATAACACACACGCACACACACTAGATACGCTCGCGTGCACACACACACTCACACACAGTACTTACTAAACATATTTTGTGTTAACTACTTAAATAATAATGTTACTCTAAGTACGTTCATTTGCCATAATGTAATTAATTAAATGAAATGTATTTAGGTTTGGAAGCCTGGTGATCTGAAATACAGGCCAAAAGCTTAGCTTAGGCACCGGTCTCCCATAGTATATCAATAATTATGGTTATATTGTGGTGAGAAATAAATATATTTCATTTACTCATTCATATATTTTACACATAAGTTAATGCTTGACTATAATCTCACCTGATGGTAAGTAGCGCTGTATTCTTAGATGGTAAAGCGCATTAACTAAGAAAAAGCCTATGTAGCGTTTGATTTAAATTGGTCCACGAAGAATAGATATATCTAATTAAATACTATCTATAGCCTTTTGCTATAGCTAAGCGAAGCGAAAGGCAGTTCTTTATAAATAAACTCTACAACAGACATCCGTCTATAACTTCTCTCTCATGTTTTCAAACACATGGACAACGGTGTTATTATAAAGGGGATGTGTCGATATTCATATCTCTTCCTATATTAATAGATGTATGGGGCAGGGATTCTATTACCTCATCGATCAGATTTTACATCGTTAGATAGGCACGGACAGTATAGGGAATACGTACAGGGTAATTTCCGATTCTGAATGCACCTACGTAAGTGACGGTTCAAACGTGAGTTAAAGCGTACGATATTACATGAGGCATATTCAAAGCATAGTGGATTCGCCTTACAGCTGAGCAAGCGTAGGTTAGGCGTAGGTTCTTCCCGGTCCTGGCAGATATTTGTGACAGATGAATGTTTGTTTGCGGGCTTAAAATGTCATTTGTGTATTTATTTTTTAATTAAAATTTACATTACCGTGGACATGACTTTTTATAATTATTTTTGTCTTTTACACTCCACCTAACAAAGTAAACGCCAGTTTTCGCACGTTTTTTTTAAGCATACTTTTGCGTGAATAACAAACCTCGATCCCGATAAGCGCATTTACAATACACGATACAAAAACGGCTTGTCTATCCTTCACGCTTTTGCGTCTAAATCCCTGAGCAGATTGTGATGAAAATATAAATAAACTAGAACTTTAGAAACAACATAGGCTACTTACTATCCCGAAAAAAGGCTTGGGGGTTTGAAATACGTGAGGAGAGTTTATGTATATAAATTCGTCATCTTCATAAACCATAAAATATGAATCAATAAATACATATGTACATTTGATAAAAAAATTATAAAAACTTCTAGAACTTTACCAGCAACGAGGGAAAATGGGGAATGAATTTTGATCCACAAGCACATATGCGCAGGAAAAGCTAGTACAGCCGAAATACAGTAAATAATAATAAATATCTTTGGACAACTAACACAGGGCCATCCAAACTAAGCGTTAGTTTGTACTATGGCGGTCAGACAACTGATAGACATACATACAAATATATTTTAAAATACTTATATAGATATTTACAGTAAATTTTGGATGGAAGTTTAGTTACCTTGACTTGATTAAAAAACGCAATTATAGCGTTAATAAAACAAAATTCCATTCACGCATTTCACAACTTAATAGTTAATGTTACTTCTTTCCTAACGAAGCAAACATACTCGTAGGTGTAGGAGTACAAGATAAAAATCAACACGTACTCATATAATTAACAGGTAAATGATACCTGAGATTATCAGGGTCGTATGCTATTATTGCTATGGAATATCTCAAGTTACAAGGAATAAGGTGCTTCAAATATGTACATATATTGATTCTTAGAACGTAGTTAAAAAAAAATCTATTCGTGCTACAGAAACTTGATATGACGAAATGTTTTGTTGATGCAAGTGATATCGCAGAAGTGGTATGATATGATGAGTTATCCTAGTTTGAAATGTTCTTGATCTAATGATAGGTCGGTTGGTCTAGTGGTTAGTGAACCTGACTGCTACATCGAAGGTCGTGGCTTCGATTCCCGCCTAGGCCAAACTTTTTTGTGATGTGTTTCTGTTAGTAATAATATCTATGTAAGTATGTATTTCAAAATATATATGTGTGTTTATCAGCTGTCTGATCACTATAGTACAAGTTTATGCTTATATTTATTTTTTTATTAATGCGAAAATTTGTGAGGATGTATCGATGTGCTTCTTTTATTTTATTTATTTCCATATAATGTAACAAATCATAACTAAACAACCCGCCAAATCACACAATGGTTTGTAGACACGTTTCTTCCTGTTTCACGCAAAATAATTGAATGAATTTGAATGAAATTGATTATAGAAATAGATTATAGCAGACAATTCTCCGGAGTCACACATTAGAGGCATATTTTTTTAATAATGTATCGCGCAGGTGGAGTTCCACAATATTCTTTTTTAACTTAATTACTTTAAGTATTTTTGAACTGATGTGATGAGCAGTGTGCCAGGTCTTCTCCCCTTTAGTTTGTTTCCTGTGGTAAATTTAAAAAAATACGTTCATTAAGTGTATAAAAAATACCTACAAATAAATAATTTGAGTTTATAACTGATAATTTAATCATGTCAATCAATATCTGTATGTAACGTGCTCTCTGAGGTATGAAAGCGCTCGTGGAATTTTAACACCCGCGGTCAATGCGGTCGCCCATTCAAATCCCGGCCGCGCCCAATCATGCTTCGTTATATCGATGGCTAGTTCAATTACTATTGGATAAAATACATTTTTTTTATTTGATATGTATTTTATCAACTGATACTTATCAAATATGTTAGATGTGCTGACTATGTTTTTGGCCGACTAGTCGTCTAAACTGATCACTGTTTCGGGGATTATTTTAAAAATTAGTAATAGTTTTACATTTTAAAATGTGTGAGACTGAATATAATATAAATATTAACAAGTAATCTATGCTAATATTACAAAGAGGAAACGTTTGCTGTGCAGTTTTTTTTATTTTTGTTACCGACTAATCGGCACATCTCTACAAATTGTCCTTCCTTAGGATAGTTATTTACTTAAAAAATACAGGCCGCTATAAAACAGTATTATTTTGGGTGATAACTTTTAACGTGACATTTATAAAAATAACAAATATAAAACGTGTTTTGTCAAGGTGGAAAACCACCTATAATTCACCTTTTGTGGTATATAATTTTTAATTCATTCAAATTTCAATGTACACAATAAATATATAAAAATACCTGATAGCAAAATGTAAATATTGTAAGTTTACTTAAACTCAAACTAAAAGATTTAACTGCCAAAAAACGAGAAAAGTACGCATTAAAACTTAACTTATCCAAGTAACTTAACTTTGAAAATAAGCTGACAACAAAGCATTAAATTTATCTAATACCATTGAAGGTCCAAAATAAATTTATTGATACCCAAGATAGCGGCTATCGAGGCTAAGCGGAGCATAAATCAAATATAATAAGAGAGCTTTCAAAGGAAAAAGGGCGAAAGCAAGAGAACAATCCGGTCACGTGGCGAGCGCGCGTCGTGCCACGCGCTGCGCAAGCGCAGGGCCCATGTTCCGATAGTTATTTATGTTGGTCCTTCGAGCCGGATTAACGGTCGATTATGCACGCTCCAGATTCAGGAAACAGCGAACGGGCGCTGCACGACTGGCTTAACTGTTTCTATTTTTCAATGTGATGACTGGAATTGACATTTTATTTAATGTAGTACAGGACTGAATTGCTTTATGTTCTCGAAGTATAGAACTGAGGATCAATCTACATAAGATTGAAAATATTTCTGTTCTTAAAACTATTCTACATAAATTATATCCGCGTTTCTTCTATACACTGCATATTATAGCGATAATAAATAGTGCGTAATCTTATATATTAGAACAACGTAACACTGTTTTATATAAACATGACAATTTTCGATTATTGTAGCATTTGTAATGATTTATTCTAAATGAGATACAATTAAACCTCAACCCCGACTGCGTGATAAATGTATCCACGGAATATTTTTTGGTAATAGCATTCCTGTCAACATTTAGACATACTTTGGTCTTTTCTGGAGAGGTTAAATGTTTATGTTAATACCTATAAATAATCGGGTAACAAAGGCTTTTAAATACGTATTTAAGATTGGTTACTCAGAAATATGTACATCATCATTTTAACCCATAACTGTCCCATTACCAGGCTCGGGTCTTCACTAACAATGTGAGGGGTATAGACCATAGTCTACCACGCTGATCAAATGTGGATTGGTGGACCTTATACCTTTGAGCACTTTATTGAGCACTAAGTGCAGGTTTCTTTAGGATTGCAGGTTTCTTTAGGATGATTTCCTTCGCCGTAGCAAGTGATAAGTAAATTGATGCGCACATAAAAATTTACTTTTGGAGGTACGCGAAGCAAGATTTGAACTCAAGACCCTTTCGTGAGACCAACGTTCAAAACATAGACTATCACTGCTTTTTGCAAATTAAGGTTTTTTAATAATAAATTTGCTATCATCGACCTTATGCCAAGAAATATTCTCAAAGTTACTACTGTCAGCGAGAATTTGTGATAGAAAGAATAAAGTCTAACCCTGTTCCGTTTTATTAAGATAACATCGGACTTATAATTTGAAAAATCAGGTTTTATAAAATAAGGTCTTTTAGCGCAGGTGATAAAAGGTAAATAATGGCTGCCAAGGATCGTCTAGAAACAGGTTTATGTTCAGGTGCATGGAAAATGACCCAAGATAAGGACGACAAATTAAGTTGTTTCTGTTCTTTAGTAATTGCTAATAAGGTAACGGTATTATCGTTTTAATAGAAGATTCCAGTTTTAAAGATAATTTAAACGAAACGGCGAATTGATGGAAACTAAAAGATTTTAAATAAGTTATTAACTGATTTCAAAAGAAGGTTCGATTGTATTTTTACAAGCTTTTATTTAACTTGCAGTGTATGTATGTATATTAGTATGTTAGTATATTTATATATTCGTTTGTTGGTTTTTTCGAGTCAAATCTTGCAAGCTTACTTAGACCCACTTCCCCTTACACTACGGAGCTGAAATTTTGCAAGACTTTTTGTCCTCATGACATTGCATTTACTAAGCATGATCTGATACTACGTTCAGGAATGGCTCCAGACAACGTAACTCCTTAACGGTTAACAGTACATAAATTATTAATTATGAAATTTTGTGTTTCTTCGTATTAGGGCTCTATAATCAAAGCTTATGTTTTTAAATATCTTAATAAACCTTTTCTTGTTTGTGGATTACTTTAGGCACTTTTTATTGGCTGTAGGAATATACAAATTTTGATTGTTATTTTGTTTTATAAAAGAGTGGTGCTTGGCAGGAAGAAAATTTTAATAACTTCTGATGTGTAGTTGAGTTATCCTTATTAATAGGTATTTATGTTACCTAAATTTTATAAATGTTATTTAACTAACTTCGATTCCATTAATGAAATTGCTATTTATTACCGTTCTTTTATAAATGAATTGAAAAAATAGTTTTACTTTTATATAACACATGATTAAATAGAGATGATTTATATTATAATCGGATCTTTATACTTGAATTTATTAAAGACTAAATAATATAGACAAAGTTTAAGAGGATGAAATTATACTAAGTAAAAGATAGGTATAAATTCTAACCTGTAGCAATTTGAAAGGTTCACATAGAACTTTGTACTTAGTAAAGTTTATTTCATGAAAAGGATATTCAGTAACATAACCAAGTTGTACAGGAATATAATTTCTATTTTCTTTCGTAAGTTTGTATGGAATAATGTGGTATTATCTTCATGCTAAATCAGAAATTTGAATTATTTTTATAATCTCCATGTTTAATATATTATTTTATTTATTTATTTAAATTCCTTATTTATTATACACTTTTTTTATTAAAAAGTTTAATGCATAATAGGTACAATAAAATTAGCGTTTTTATGTTTTCCAAGCGATATCTTTTTATATCTTTTGTGATATCTTATTATTATTCTTTTAGTTGTAGTTATCTTAAATGTATCTTAGTTATCTTTTATATTTATTGAATCGGAACAATGTGAAGTAATATTTATTTAGCAAATTGCACTATTTTTTGCGGTTGTTCCGTTTTGATACAAATTTATGGGTAATTTAAAATCTTTTCTTTTATTCTTTGTTTTGCTTAGAATGCATATAATTAGTAATAATTATACTAACATTAAACGTGATGGCTACTTTATATAGGGTTGCCAATTTTTTTATAATAAAATTAAAATAAGAATATTTTTTGGGAATAAAACATATGCCTAAGAAAAAAATCGCCTTTTCACTTTGACTTGTATTTTAATTTAGTAACGTTTTAATGACGAGTGCTTTTCACATAATAGATTTTTTGAGTGCTAAAAACAGTATTTTGTATACTTTATTGTGGTTTACAGTAAAAAGTATACTGAAGCTTCAAAACAGCATAATATTGTCTTTAACAGTACTCTATGTTATATCAATACTTTTAACATTATATTTTTATATTAGTTTGGACTATTAAAAAAATCTAAGATTTTATGTTCAAAGCTTTCTCCACTATCAACAAGAATATTATTTCGTAACTCAACCTGTCACACAACTTTGACCGTTGATAACAAAACCGAAATAAGAATATAAAAATCGTTACTGAGTCATTGTTAGGTTGTTTGTGTGTTTATATTTCGCTTATAAAAAATGTACTTATCGTATATAAATTTATTCGGGTACTTACGATTCGTTCATTCTTAATTTAATTCGATTTTTTTAGTAATCTATACGAATACTTAAAAAAATTGGAATGTCTGTTTTCCTGTTGTTATTAAATTCATATGTACATATGGACAGACGGTATACCATAATAACATTTTTCACAATCTGTCTGTCTGTTTGTTAACAGTTTGTTAACATCTCTGGAACAGCTGCACTTATTTTGACGGGACTTTAACTGGCAGATAGCTGATGTAATAAGGAATAAGTTAGGCTACTTTAATTTTAGAATACTAAATGTAATAAAAAATTGTTTTAGTATACAAAAATAATAGACACCGTAAAATCTGCGAACAGAACAATAACTTTTTTCTTAAATTCCACAAACATGAAGTCGCGAGTACAGCTAGTGTAATACATCAAATTTTAATAAATAAAAATATTTACCTGTTTTTTCGCCAGTTGAAACCATGTCTTCAATATTATTGGCAATCGTGTGTACTGATAATGCTTAGTTGTTTTAACACTTATAAATATATCATCTAGAGTGATATTCTTACTCTGTCCACTGTCATATATACTAGTTTTCGTTACAGGTTCTATAGATAAGCCCGACACTTGCACTGCCCGATTCTCTTGGGAGTTGAAGTTTACTCCGCCTTGATACACTAACAGGCTGCTGTACCCTAGGGCTAGGAGCACAGCTGCGGCCTTAATTAACCTACGGCCACCCATACCAGAGCCGACTGGCGCCAAGGCGCGCATAAACACGAGAAAGTCTCAACTCGTCGTCACTCATCTGTCGAACTTTGTCCAAGTACTATTAATCAGTACGACGCGCTCGTATCAGCGCTCGAGCAGTCTCGCGTCGACAGAGAACGGTTACAAACTAAATAAAAATGTAGCACAGACAGCGAATACGCCCGCGCCGCTGCCCCACCACGTGGTGCGAGCGAGAGGTCGGATAGTGCGTTCTCTGTCGACACTAAGCCTACCTGCGCGTGCGCCTGCGCTGCCCGCGCCATCACCGGCAGCGACACCCATGTCAATATCTTTGTCATGTAATTGCGGAGTGCGCCAAGAACTTTAATACATTCGTACAAATCTTTGGTTATTGTGCTATGTTACGAGTATTCACGAGTTTTTTTATCGTCGATATTTCCATACAGTTGTATGTATCAGGCCCAGCTTAGTTCAGTTAGGACCCTGCCTAATTCACCTAGAATATTCACAATATGCAATATGTCCAAGATGACTCTAATTTAAAATCTTTGTTCATATCGGCTATTTCGGCCAAAACTTTGTGTGCTTTTGACAATATTACAATTTATTTTTGTTACAGTATTTTTAATTTGCACTTTACCTATTTTAACTAATTTTGAACTACGCGATAAATCATTAAAAAATTAAAGAAAACTCACGTCACGAAAATAGCTTTAAAGGGTTACAAACAGAGAATTAAAGTTTGTATGGTATTTTTTACTCATTGTCGATGATAAAAATATACATATATAAATGCAATTAATAAAAAATGAGTATCTGTATTTTATTGTAGTGTTTCTGATATTCGACCCATGCGGGGTAAAAACAGTTCTGTGCGGACGTAATTGCGGTAGTAAGAGAAAGAGCGGTAAAAAGTGGTTAATAATGAAGAGTGGAGAAAGAGTTAACATCAATATACTATTGAAAACCAAGCACCGTTATCCCTGTTCAATGTGGTTGTTAGTCAAACGAGCAAAGATATTCTAACAATATTAACACTAACCAATCATGTAATTCAACGTTAATTCATACCAATTACTTGTTGGAACCGCTTGCCGTTAAATTCATCAACGGATTTCACTGCGTCATTTTACTAATTTGGTTTCATCGTACAATAAACTATTGTGCCGTGATCCGGAGATGATTTCAGTATAACCGTAGGTGGTAATGAAATTAAGATCCAGTCATTGTTGTATTAATAATACTCAGATAATAACACGAGGTATTAAAAAAAAATCTGATTTGTGAGAGGTTTTTTTATACATACCAATTTCTTTATCTATTAAACATGATCACAATATGACGAGGAGTAGATTTTGGACAAGATTTTGGACAACAATAATAAGCTTTATTAAAATATTTAAAAACTCAAGTGTTCATTGAGAGGTCTGATACGAAGAGATACATACAATTTCTTAATTATATTCTTGACCATTGAGGAGTTTGTCTGGAGCCAATTTTAAATTTATCAGGTCATGCTTATCATAAAAATGAAATGTCATCAGGACGGAATTTCAGCTCTGTAGTGTAAAAGAAAGTGGGTCTTATTAAGCTTGCAAGATTGGACTCGAACAAACCAAAAAACTTATATGTTATATAGAAACATACATTGCAAGTCATATCAAAATTTTGTAAAAATCAACACAATTGGTTCACCCAGTAAAAAGCTATGAGGTAACGATTAAAAATACAGTCGAATTTAGAATTTCCTTTTTTGAAGACTGTCATATAAGGAAGAGGTCCGTCATTCAATGTGTTTTCTTAAATATATTCAATTGAATTTTTTTGTAGGTACCTAAATTGTGATTTATTGAATATATAAATATTGCGTATTAACACAATAAAACTTCTTGTCTTTATATTAATACGTGAAGAAAAAATGTTGTACCTTTTTCTACGAAAATTACACAGGCGGAAGACTATGAAATTGGGTACGGTTTTCAGTACAAAATTTTGACGGAAAAGGTGTACAGGAAGCGACTATTTTATATTAAAAAATGCTTGGGAAATACATTATATTACAAAATAAAAACATTAGGTACATACACTACGACGCATATGATACACGTATTGTAATTACAATACTGTCAATGACATTCATTTTTCAATTGAATAGCGCATGAATTTCAAGCGCAGATAGGAACTCTAATAATTTATAAGTATTCAATCGGACTCTATATTTCGCCTACTGACGTAGGTACAGTAGTGATCAGAATCGTTATACAACCCCTGCATTGCGCCTGAATATCTAACAAAACCTATGTTTGAACACAAAATATGCATTGAATATTATTTCCCAGTTTCCAAAACAGTATGTAACTTTAAAGAAGTTTATAGCCCGGCGGCTTGTTTCGATTGTATCTGGTTGAAAGTTAAGCAACAGCGGGCGCGGTCGGTATAAGGATGGGTGACCGCTAGTGACAAAAATTACATGAGCGTTTCCGTTGTTCAGAGACGACGTAAAGCAGCCGTTCTTGGTTGGTATCGTAAGATAGCAATCGTTAAGCCATTTCGTTGTATTGTGCAAATGCAATCGTTACGGTATAAAGACTTCCGACACTACTAGGGTTGCCAAACGTACTATGTTATATGGTGTTGTGCTGTATTTCGGAACTACATAATATACTGTT
>DWJZ01003543.1:0-16855 GCA_018249125.1 Asbolis capucinus
ACGGACAGTATAGTCAATATACGGACAGTATAGTCAATATACGGACAGTATAGTCAACATACGGACAGTATAGTCAACATACGGACAGTATAGTCAATATACCGACAGTATAGTCAATATACGGACAGTATAGTCAATATACCGACAGTATAGTCAATATACGGAAGAAAATAAAACATTAAAAATGCCGGATGTAAATTATTCGTTCCTATTTAGTTGTGTGAATTTTTATTACAGTACGTCAGTTTATAGTATATCTATGAAAAGACGTTCGTTACTTGTTCTCGGTGACGGCGCAATGGACACGTTCAAATGTTTTTTGTATTGCTGGCATATCGGTCCGTCAATCTCTCCAGCCCCTTCAAATAGTAACGGACGTGCAGCGGAAAAGCCACCATAGAAAATGTACATATGTACGCTACTTCGGAGCCGTCATCTCTCATTCGTTGACGTGACGGAGATGGATGCGGTGGACAAACAGCGTAAGACTGATTTATTAAGATAATACATGACATAACAGCATACCACTATACAATGTACTTTATTCATATATTATATTAACTGTACCCTGCCAAACTCCGCTGTGGCAGTTAATAGCCAGCTTCCCCCTCGCTTAAGGTAGATGGTGCGACTGCAACGCGTGTACACGTGAAATATTGTACACAAACACAATATTTACATCTCTACCTCGACCGCGATACAAAAATAATGTGGCAGAATTATAGATGGAACATCTGTAAAAATGTATATTACAGAAAAAGTAGGACCGAGTAAGAGGCAGGACCTGAAGCTCTCTTATATGCGCCAGAAACGAGGTTCTTTTGAGTAACTACATACAGCCCGATCTTAACCCACTAGAGCAACATTTCCATCTGAAATAAGAGCTTACAGAAACAAAATAACTACTTTATTTAACTCTTACATTAACACGATACATACATATACATCGACACATATACATAAGTATTTTAATTCTTCCACTGCAGGAAAAATATTCCTACAGCTATAATATTTAAGAACAGACTTTACTCCCAAGGGAATGTATAAAATAAACAAATCACACACAAGATCGTTCAAGTGTAAGAAGTACGTAATTGAAGTTTACAATTTAATTATTTACAATTTACTACAATTTAATTATATCGACAAGAAACAAGCTGGTATCAACTGAAGATGCAGAATCAAGGAAACTATGAAAAAAAGCAAATAATGTAATCTGACAGCTTCCAATGCGAAGCAGAACTTTAATCATGGATCTTGTGGGTTGGTATATAAGAGTATATGCAGCTTGTACATACATAGGTACCCACTGTTACTTATACATTGTATTGTCATATGGGTTCAACATACTCATTTTAAGTATTTTGATTGGAAATAATATACATCCGCATCCGGTTCCACCCAAGTTGTAATAATTTTGAATTATTATTTTACGTATTATTGAAAAGCTGTGCTGACGAGTTTCTTTCGCCGTTTCTTCTCCACATTATTATAGCACCTTTCCGAAACGGTGGTAGATTCTAAAGTGACGCTCATATGTGTATTGTAAATACTTACATGGAATAAATGATTTGACTTTAAGAAAGGAGCTACAAATGTCTTAGACATACAACTAATGGTAATACGTACAACAACATCACAACATCAGAGTCTGTATTCCTCCAACTAAAACAACACGACCATCATTGAATGTACTATTTTATTTTTGGAGATTGAAGGAGTGGATACCAATGATGCTACACAGCTTAACTAGCGTCCACACTCTCGACACAGACACTGCACCATTTACAAATATCTTCAGCGTCTTTGTGTTCCCACTGACATAAAATGTGATCACATCGTGGCTTAACGAATGGTGGGATGGTTATTGCAAATATATTTAAAATTTTAATTAAAGGTTAAAATTTAATTAAGGAATTGAAGAGTAAAAAATGATGACCTTGAGTTCACAGACCTTAAGAGGCCTAATTTGTACAGCTGCAGGCAAATGTCAAAATGTTAGTAACACCTGCCATCTTTAAATTTCTTTGGTGTAAGTATACGGCTATAAATGTTCATGTTCCTTGAAACTGGCGGGAGAAAATTAGAGTAATAATAACGATTAATATCACAGACTCAAAGTTGAAACCCACAAAAGATTTGACAATATTTTAAAACATAAAACCTAAAATATGAAACACTTGCACGTTCTAATGTAGGCATGACGAAATAAAATATCTACTTATTCCACCTATTCCATTTTTGTCATCAGTACAAATCTTGTTGTTGACTTATTTTTGTGTCGAAATAATACTTGAAAAGTTGATTTCTACGTTATTCTATTGAGGTAACTCGCGAATTGATATTAAAGTTACGGCCCAGGATATTAATATGTATGTAAAACATATGATGGTTTTATAACAAAACTGGTTTGTTCACAAATTTTGTGCGGATGAGAAAAACGTATTATTGGCAATAATACCGTACTTAGCTTTAGCTAACATTATGTTAAGTTAACATTACATACATATAATATTCTCACGAATGTCCGGCCAATAAAATGAGAGTACACTAGGTAGGTTCAAATGAAAAATCGAAAACAACACTTAATAGACCAATTCGATTTCCATAGTTACAGAGAATTGGATTCCAATATCTTATTTGGCACATTTGGGCCACCGTATATTGAAGGGCTTCTCTGGTACAACAGACACACACACGTGTCAGACAATGTGTCGTGCGTACCCCTTCATATAGTTAATTTAATATGTATAAAAGTGAAGCATCACAAGCGACATCCACATAAATATAACAAAATTAAGCAACTGGAGACGAGTGTTTGTTTGCAATGTAAGTCGCAGCACGTTATAGCTGCCGGGGACTGGGGCATTCGGGTTTGAGGAAAACAGCAGGACTTATCAACAACTTTTTCCTTCAATATCCACTGGTGCAGTACAGTGAAACTAAACGTTTGTAACCTTCTGTACTCAGCCATGTATATATTTGTACTGGGCCACTCTTTAATATTATTATTTATTTGTGATAAGTATGTTTTCTTTCTTATTGTATACTGCACTGTCGTTATGTTACTAAGCAGATTGTATCACTTACTAAAAGCTGCCTCCGCAGGTATGCTATTCTAACGACTACTTTAATAATACACCTTAATCTAAATAACGTAATACTTACAAAGTTAAAACGAAATGTACAATAACTACATTGCTACAATGTAACATTAGTGACAAGAACCACATACTTAGATTCGTGTATTTGGTAAAAATAGTCAGTCTCAAGTTTTTGTCGGTTCATTAAAATCGTCAATTTATTGTAATAACTCAGCAACAATGTGTCGAAATTCTCATTATTTTGAACGATAAATAATAACAGAAACATGGTTCCAACAGTCGGCCAGCGGTGTACAACTATCGCAAGTGATCACAAGTCTTCTGTACTCTTTTACTTATAATTTATTTGACGTGAACTATTTTTTGCTTAAAAAAGAGCACAGGAAATATGTATCTCCTGCATGTGCATATTAGTGAAACTGTTTTCATGAAGAAGTTAGCGCTATAAAAAAAAAACAAATGGGTGCATCTGCTGCCGCCCTGTACCTCGACTTTGAAGATCAAGGACTGATCAGAAGCTACGAGTCCATGAACAAAAAATATCATTATATTACTTGTACCAATTAACGTTCATGTAAGCTGTCCGTAAGTATCCGTAAGCTCACTGCCATAGACACTTCACGTTAAACTACTGGCCAGTTCCAACACGACTTATAATTTAGGAATAGTTTGCTATAATGCTGCGCAGTCGATCACTAATTTTCTGTCGTGTATCATTGGTCATATTAGATAGTGTATTCGATAGCTCTCCCTTCTTCTCCATCGTCGCGTTCAAAAGCTGTTCGCCTCTTTCAAGCAACGCTTCGCTTTTGACATCCATGTCATCCAGGCTGGTGTCCTGAAAACGAAAAAAAAATTTTGTAATTTTTTTACAAAAAAACTTAGGAACAGCAAAGATTAAAAAAAGAACAGGAAAATATGAACCACGTTTCATATCTTACCGTATCCAATTCTATTGAAACTTGTTCTTTTGCATTCGAAGTATTCGGTGAAGATTTCTTCTTATATACTTTTTTCGAATAAGTCTTGATTTTTTTATTCACGTGTTCAGCTACTTCAGATTTGTGTATTAATCCTCTCTTTGTTAAAACCTGTTCATTTAAATGTGTGTTATTATTGCTACGAGCTATGAGTGATTTTGTTATTTTAAACTTAAGTTTTAAAGCAAGGATTGGAAGTGTTCTAATTTGGAATTCTGTTGTCGTTATTAGCAATTTTATTCATTTATGATGTATCTGTGGTTGTAACAGGGTTAGAGGTAACTTATTGTAATATTTACTTACACAATTGGGCTTTAAGTCTTCTTGTTTCAATTGTTTGCAATAAGACAATTCACTCTTTGATTGTTCTATAGACCAACGGAGATTCACATGGTCAGGGATATAAACTTTCCGAGCGAGGACTCTGGAAAAATAAAAGGACTTATATATACTTAACTTAACATTGAAGTACCACGAGTGGCCCTGTGACGCGGACGTAGTCATGGGAAATACTAGTGTGTCATATGATAATACATCATTATGTTACTAGCGTTGTCCAAGCCATCCGACGTACAATACTAAGGCGGAGGAGTCAGTGTTCAAGGATTTATTTATTAGTAACTGTTCCCGCGACTAAACTGTTTAAGTCTCCCATACCAGGGTGACATATGTAGATCGATACCTGGCATCGACTATATTCCACCGTCGATATATTAACAGTATAGCATGATATGTATCATGTACGACGATGACGATCTTCCATACAAATTTTCATTCCCAATTTTAACCTTTTAATGCCTTCTTCTTTCGCTAATAAAAGGTAGGGAATGTTATTTCCCACGCTCGAGTCTATTCTTTTTTTCTATGTTATAAGCACGCGAACCATTCGCGTCACCTCCGCCCATGGATTATAACAACACCAGACTAGCGTTGCGTGCTGGGAATGGAGCCAAAGTACCGAACGCACGGGGAAGAAAAAGAAACGAAGGTAGCGGAATATTGCTCAAGAAAGGGGAAACAATAAAGACACCAACTGACTCCTTACACCCATTTCAGTACGGGTGACAGAAAAGAAATATCTTAAGGACGGGAAAATAACGAGAACTAGATTCTTAAGCTCCCAGTCGGAACAAGGCGAATCATTTGACAGCTGATTCAAGCATGCCACACAGGCTTTACGAAAAGATGATATTAATAAATGCCTTAAAGAAATTACTTACTGGTTAATTTTATCATATGCTTCGTGCTCTGGATAAAACTCAGTGTATTTAAATCCGGGAAACTCAAAACTCAAATGTCCTTTTTCATCTTGTCGTCCGGGTATCCATCCTATCTGCTTAACACTACTACAAGTAATGTAAACTTCTTTCCAGAGACCTTTCTTTGATGGTTCAGTGTTGCAGTAGTCTTCGTCATCCGAAATCACATACACGTCGCTCATGGGAGCAGTACATTCAACTGAGTTGGCAAGAAAATTTTCAATATCCATGTTGATTTCCCTTCCGGCCGATATAGGACTTTCTAAAGACCGAGATGTAATACAAATTTTATTTACCAGAGATCTACTGTTAATCTCTTCCGGTTTCAAAATAAACATCCCGCATTCAAACTTACTACGAGGTTTTTGTTTCGTATTAATAGAATCTCGACACTTCTCTAAAATTTTGATCTGCGGTGCTATTTCTGCAATCGGTCTTTGAGCAGTAGTTTTCAGTTTTTCTTCAATACTTGAATACTCATTATTTTCGCTTGATTGTGGCGTTATTAGTTTGCGCAGTAGCGAAGAATTGGCAGTACTTGTTTCTAAATCAAGATGTTCTACTTCTTGAGTCCGTTTTTTTATTAAAATTGGTGGTCTATATTTCTTCTGTTTTGATGATACTGGTATTGGTTTAAGAATTCCGGATGGTGTTAGGTGATAAAAATTGTTTGTCCTAGTTATTTTGATGGGCTTAACTAGCTTAACTACTTTACTATTTTCCTTTTCTTTAACCACGCCCTTGCCATTAGTACTACATGCAGAATCTAAAACTGCTTCGTCTTGTAAGGAATCGTCTAATATTTGTCCGTGGTCTAAATTAACTTGCGCCATAAAGGATAAAGGATTGTCAATTACTTGTAAATTATCAACTTTGTTAGTTGTAATCCAGACACCTCTAGTTTTGGATTTCTGATTTGTTATACTAGCTTTTACAGTTTCGATCCCCAAAGGCTGATTTTTTTCGTATGGCCCTATAAATACACAATATTCATTAACGATAGGAACTGCATATATTCCAAACTGAGGATCAGTGCTACTTTCACCACATCTTTGGGATGACAACCTTACTGTTTTATTAGAGACGCGGGCTACATTGATAGCTTTAATTATACTATCATATTTAACAAAGAATCCTCTTTCGTAAAACTGAATTTCACTGAAATCATTTTCTACAGTCATGACAAACCATTTTGACTGTTCCGTATTGATTTCTGAAGGAATGAGCAACGGCATGTCATTTACAGGTGATGCAGGTACGTTTGTACACGGCAACTTTTGTGGTGATCCTACGTCAAGATCTTTCACAGGCAATTCATTAGCATCATTTTCAGTATTAGAATTCTTATGATCGCCCACTTTCTTTACAGAACCAACCAATTCCCAACAGAAACTTAATCCACGTAATATACATAACTGGTCCTTCAAACGATCGACTTCCTGCGAGATAATATTTTTTACACTTATCGGATAATTTTCCAAATCCTCAATAGTATTTATATTTATGCAGTTGTTGAACAAAGTATTTCTATGATCTACAGCCATAAATATACGAAATGGTTTTTGATTTGTCACCAAAAAAAGATTTTTCTTTTCGTGGTATCTACTCAGTATGAAATCCCAGGGATAAAGTGTGATTTTTCCAGCTTTCGGGGGTTCCAAAGAAGTTTTGAAGAAACCTTTACCAAATCTCTGTCTATACATTTTCAAACTTGGTTCCAACCATGCTTTTAATTTATTATTAAGATGGCGTTCTGCTGGTGAGGTGAATTGAGTAGTAATAACATCTTCACATAATTTTTGGCCATCAGAATGAATAGGTAAATTATTTTTAGGTTCATCTATAGTTTTATTTAAGGCATTATTTGTAGGGCTATTTTGACCTACAGTAATAGGTGATAATGACTCTATTGTAGAAACGGTAGAACCGTTTCTAGGTTCCTTTATATCACTTTCATCGATTTTTAAAATTTCCAACAATCTTTTATGTAATCCATGATCGTTTTCTTCTAGTTCCATAATTTTTTTATTCGTATTAGAATAGAAAATATCACTATATTTCCTTTTCCTGTAAGGTTTTATTCTCGCACACCGATATCTATTACAATATGATACCTCTGTATCGTCAGAAAGCGATTTGGTCCTTTCGATAATAATGTTCTTAGAATCGCAGGATATTCTATGTCTAAGTATTGTTTTGGTAGTTGCTGCTTCATTGTTTTTGCAATTTACACCTGCTTCAATATTTTCAATTGGATGTAAATGGGTATCACTTTGCTCACTGTCAATTAATTTTGCCTCTTCATTGGGCAATTTTTCTATAAATTTACCTTTACAAAAACATTTATATAAATTGTGAACCATACACCAAGGTTCAATATTTTCACAGTTTAACTTTATCTCTAATACAGACAGAACTTGTTTAATATCTTTCTTTGCCTTTAAGCACTTATTACTATAAAAATCTGCATATCTTTCAGGAGCTCTCCAATTTCTTCTTTGAGATTTTAATAATATACTTTTTTCTCCGGATAATATAACAGTTTGATGAAATTTTTGTTCCTCTTTAGCCAGTTTAGAATTTTTTTCTCTGTCTAAACTTATCAACCCAGGTATAATATTATCTTCAAATGAACTATTAAGATTATATACATTAAAATCACATCTACATTCAAACATGCATTCAATATGTCCACAATGACTTTTTAAACGATAAGAAATCAAAGAATCGCATATACAACCTAGAGTGCAAAATGATTTTCGGCAAGCAACAATTTCATTTTTATCCTGATTATCACACAATCTAATTACAGTGACATCAAGACGGTTCAGTTCTGATTGCCCTTTTCTCTTCACTTTATCTTTGGTTTGATTATCATAACAATAATTTGTATCCCCTATATCCACCTCTCTCGGAGGATCTTCTCCTGTATACATATTATTTTCCATTAGTTTAATCTCAACTGAGACTGTTATTTCATCAAGCATTTTTTGTATTTCCTGTTTCGATACATCTTCTGATTCGGTAAACGTATTTTGGAATATTTGATTCCCCTGTTGCTCGTTTATTATTTTATCATTATCGCAACGCATCAATAGCCGTCGCTGATTATATTTATAGCCTAAATCAAATGTGACATATTTTTTTTCATTTAATTGAACAACACGTCCATCATCATTCGTTCCTAAAGCAGAAAGTGCAAATTCTGCCCATTTGTCAGATATAACTCCGTTTTCATCTCGCGAGTTATGTAAAATATTTGCTACTACTGCATCTAGGGGTTTACCATATTCTGTTAAAATATCCAGTCCGGGTTTTGGCAGGTGTATTAAGTCAGAGTTGCCGATATTAAACTTTTGGTGCGAATCATCTAGGTGTGTTTTTCTAGAAAGTGGTCCTGGCTTAAACTTTACATTTAAAGAGTTCTTGAGCAAGTCTTTTTTCAAAATCAAACTACTTTTTTTGAATTTATACCTGTGTAATAAAGACGATCTACGCTCACTCAAGTCGTACTTGTAAATAAATTTGTGTTTACCTCCCCTGCTCCCGTTCAATCGTATACATTTTCCATTCCATAATACATACTGTAATGGATGAGCACAATTATCAGGATTGATATTTATAACCATCTGCCATGTTGTCCTAGATATGGGCTTTTCAGTTTTAAGCATATTTCTCGCAAGCAATCTTGTTTCCTCATCTTTTGATGAACCTCCTCTTATTTTGCGCAACAGTAAATTTCGTTGTTTTTCTATATCTAGTGATAAGTCACTAGAAACATCTTTCTCATATATATTTCTAATATCCCTTACTGTTTTTACTTTTGGCCTAGGATTTTTTTTTGGAATGAAGTATTTCTCTGTTTTTGGTACAAAGTCGCAAGACATATATTCAGTACCGTTTATTGACAAAGGTGTGACTGGAGTTACTTTTAATAATTCATACAAATTGTTTTTTAATTCATTGTGTGTCCTTGTAATATCTGATCCGAAAACTTTTTCATTTGCCATCTTTGTAGTATTTCTAAACTGAAAAGATGCAACATTATTATTTTTATGAATTAAAATTTAATGTGCTGGCAACAAAAATAATACAGATGTTAAATAGGAGAGGTGAATAATAAGTATTTTTTGTCTCTATTCAATTAAAAAGTACACACAACAAATTATTTTTATCCCATTAATAAATAAATACCTATAGTGATATTATAAACAAACTAACAACTATAAATTAGTTCCTACTCAACCTAAAAAAAATGTCATTACATTTAGTAATGTAAATTTAAAAAAATCGCGTATCGTCAACTATAGAACTAACGTTAAAGTATGCTAAATCCCTGATTAATTCCAGAGAGAGAGACAGAAACAGAAATAATTGAAATAAATTGTGTCCGTTATGATTTTCATAGATATTACCGCCGAATTGTACCGCATGTGTTTTATTAAGCTACTTGAAAAAGTAGCTGTAAAATTTACAATTATAATTATTCTGTCTAAGCTATGTATGTGTATTTTTTTCAAATTAAAGTATCCAAGCAGGAATATAAACAAAAAACCAAACAGGAAAAAACAAAAAAAAATTTAAGTTCTATAAATCTAAAAAAATTCTAATGTCTATGGAATTTTTAATTTGCGGTAATACACATACTACCTGTAATTAATAGTCGTTCAAATTTTTAATTTTTAGATACGGAGTAATAATAGCTTAATTTTAAGCTCAAATCTCAGTTGGGTTAATGGTTTAAGGCCGATAGATATTTAGACATGTGAACTACAAACATACTATGACATGTATAATACTCTCGCGCGAATAGCTATAATTCAAAAATAACAATTACACACGCACTAAGTACCTACTGAACTACAACGGATTTATATATCACAGGTCACATTAGTATTTTAAGAAAAGAACATTACGAGACGAATGACTGATTTAACTTAAACGCCATCGCCATTTTTATTTTTACAATGTTGCTTACATTATTAAATCGGTATATTCCCTGCTTGCAACAATTATTCTTACAACAAAATATTTATAAAACGACAACATCACGTAACTTTGTATCAATTTATTTAACTTCATTTACTAACCTTTATGTATGCAAGTTATGTAATAAACTAACAGTTGAAACTTGAACAGCAATCACGTGGTACTTTAGAAACGCAAAATGGCGGGCTTATCGAACATAATGATCGCATTGTGACCGGGATTGTACAGTAACTTAATCCTGTTTAATCACTGAAAGAGTTGGAAATTAATTGCATTTCTTATGAAAGTATCACCAACTGAAAGCTAAATGAGGCAAATATTTGTTTAATTAAGACTTATTCTCACAAATATTAAAAGTCTAGATACACGTAGTAACTATTCGGAAAAACAATCATAATCATAGACAAAAAAAATCTACAGGCTGCTGACCAAATACAGATAAGAAGAAATAAATTGTGATCGCTTATCACAATTTTTAGAGTTTCATACTAAACATATTTTTAAATCAAGTTTTTTAATCCTCTGATTCAGCAACATTGATATAATGCTTACTTAACTATATTTTAGATAATATAATAATATCAAGATACAATAATGTGATTCTATAGAAAACCGTATTCTCAAAAATCATCGTGCGACTAGCCTCAGAAGTAAATTTAGCTCCATAAAGTTTAGCTTCTCTGAATCTCATTACAGCGTATTGAGGCGTATTATTAATTAATTGTAGGTGTGTAAACAAAACAGTTAAGTGAATGTTCCTAAAGTAATTAAATAAATATTTTACATATTGCTCAACATATTTTAATGAGAATTTTAAATTCTTTAATGTATTGTTTACGTTATAGATAAAAATGGTAGTATTGTCATAAATGATGTCATAGATAATTATTATGATCAATTTATTTTATCTATAGAGGACCCAGCACGCCAGCATGCCATTAATCGAAACGTCACACAAATGGAACGGAATAGGACGAAGCATAGATTCGTTTCTAATTTTGTAATGTAATCAATAAAATTAAACTTAAAAATATATAGGTATAGTTTAGGAAGTTAGTCATTTAGGTTGTAGCGTATATAGTTAGTTGCTATAGGCATAAAAGACTAAAATTACGCACTATAATAGATTTAGGTTGTTTTTATTCCCTAAAATTATTTAAAGTTTAGATACTAAAGTTAATTTACTTATATTAAATGTACTACCCCTTTTTATGAGGGAATTCCGAAGGGTTAAAACATATATAATGTTGAAACCGGTTGAATTATAGATGTAGGATAATTGGCCTCCAGAGGCTGTGTTGTTTTCGTTCGTTTGAAAAACCGGAATGCTTATTTCGTTTTCACTCGATTGATCTGTCAAAATTGTTAAGTTATAGGACCCCTCGGTTTCCCTACGTATGCGGTATCATGAAAACAATCTAACCTTCAATTGATGCGAACCATGATGAAAGCCCTTTTGATTAGTAACTTCACCTTGCTTCACTAACCCGGGGCCCACATTTTCAAAGAAAGTTCATTGTGACTTAAATCTATTATCCCTCAGGAATATCAGTTTCCCGGAATAAACAACAAGACATAAGCAAAATAATATTCTGGTCTCCTACTGGTATTGCTAGATATATTTTAACTGACAAGGAAGAATAACAAATATATATTTCATATTGTGCACGTGTTTTTGTTGGGATATGTATTGTGATAGCTACGATATACATAGGTATTAAGCTTTCATAGGCCGGCAGGTTGTTTCGATTGTAAGCAATCGAAAAAATCAAGCAATAGCGGGCGCGGTTTATAGAAGAACGGGTGACCCTTAATGGCAAACATTTCATGAGCGCTTCCATGCTTCGGAGGGCAGTAAAGCCTTCGGTCCCGGCTGTCATCGTTATAAAGCAAACGTTAAGCCACGTTGAACGACGTCGGGCAACAGACATTATTTCATGAGTAACCTCTCCACCAATCGTCTTTGGAGCAGCGTGGTGGAGTATGCTTTAAGCCTTCTCAGTATATGGAAAAACCTGTGCTCAGCGCTGTATACTCAGTTCAATATAACAATGAAAACAGCTTGTGAATGGATCGGTGATTCTGAGGTGAGTGCGCACAAACGCACTACAGACAAATCCTAATAATTATTTTTACTAAAGGCTCCAGGATTATTTTTTCCTAACTGTCTTCCATGCACAGACAGCGAACAGTTACAGAATATTTGTAGCTATACGATGATTTATAAATTATAGGAATCGCATTATGAAAAACAATTCACCCTATTTAAGACGTGTGTTAGTATAAGAGTGTAAAGAGATACTTAATTGCTCGAAACGGTCATAGCCGTTCCTAGCAATTACCTCAACCGAGTAAGAGCTCTTCTGCACGAACGGCACGAGGTCGACGACAAACCGCTACCAACAGTAGCGCCAATAACAATTTTAGCAAGGGATTGCGAAAACTATAGCAGAATCAAAGACGTTGAAACCATTAACACCTTTCATCCTAACAGCAGTGGAGCAACGTGGTAGACTATGCTCTAGGCCTTGTCAGTTACTATAGTGCTCAGTAGTGGGCTATTATTGCGTTGATGATAAGCCTGGCCTAGTCAATCTAGGTGACAATCAATTTAAACAGTATTGTTATTTTATAAGGTTAAGGTATAGTTTTATATGTATGTTCCTGTATGGTTGAACTATTGGTTGAAGTTTGATATCAAATCTCCATGCTTTTTATTTTTACATTATACAAGCAGCTACACCACCTGGTGGTAAGTAATCACCGCCGCCCAACGACACCAACAACACCAAACTGGAGTGTCACTGACCCGTTGCTTGCCAGGAAGTTCGACTTGCACACGCGGCGAAAACAAACAAAAAAATTGAAGAAAAAATTGTTCATAATTGATGCAACCGTCACCAATAACAACGCTAGCGGACCCCACACATCAAGAAAATACTACACCATAGTTGACAGAAGAATGGGTAAGAGAAGTACTAAAGGACGGAGAATAGAGGTAAACTAGCTCTCAGGCCGTCCACTGGCATACGACGAACGTTTGGGGACTGATTCTAGCAAGAGGTGTGTGCGACCGTGACAGATGTTCCAAACTCAATGTCCATACTCTTTTTTTAAATTTAACTGATTTTTTTATTTAATACTTAAATTGAATGAATAGGCTTTGATTGATAATTATGCTGATCTGAAGGTAATGCGCTTTGCCAGCCAGGGTTTCACCGCCATTATCCTCAGGACTATTGTAGGCAAACATTAAATTTCTTTAAAACTATCTTGTCAGTGACTAGGAAACCACTGCTGTACTGGGTTGAAGATATGTAAAAATAAGTGTGTACGGCAGGTTCACTTCAACGGAGACGAAGCTGACCAATAGACCGGTTCCATCTATATTTCCAGAGTATTATAATTCTTTACTCAGTGTAGTTATTTGGAAGTTGACGAATCTTATGGCAGTCTCTTACTTCAATTACATGCGTAAAGAAGTAATTGTTCTATTTTAAAACGGATACAAACTGACCAAAAACTTTTAGAAAATAATAAAAACATCTGAGCATAGGAACTTTAGTAAAAAAAATTCGTTTATTATCATTTGAAATAATTTCGTGAATGTACTTCAATGTGATTAGTTATCTAGAATAGGTTAGTACGCGAAAGGTCAATCGTTTGTATTAAAATATGTATATGCTTAGGATAAATTAAATTAAAGGTATTCTTAGATCGAAAATAATACAACTGAGTGGTATTTCGAACACGATATTTATTCGGCGCAGTACATTAATGTCATACGACGTGTCAAATTATTTTATTCCTTAAACAATATTCTACTCCATACTGTAGTCAGCGATTCCGCCTACCGTCTTATTTTAGATTCATTAGCCCGTCTGGTATAGCAATGTTAAGGAATTAATAAAAGATGTATTTTAAAACACTTCAAAGAAAAATCTGACGCTTTTTTACGTTGTATTAGTTCATGCACAAAAATAATTCATTCGAATACAAAGTAAATAAGTTACGGTGTTGGAAACTAAGTTCAATTGTATTTTGTGTTGTTTTAGTACAGGTCACAAGGTGCACAGTGGCACCCTTTGTTTCTTCTGTTTCAACCTAAATTAAATATATCTAAATAAATAACTGTCAAACTTTTGCCAGAAACTTAAAAAACATTAAAATAATGAAAGCATGCTTTTAAAAAGGATATTGTTTGTCTCGTGATTCCTCGTGTGACCGATCTCGAAAAGGAGACTTCTCCTGTAAAAACAAATGATAATGAACTGCACAGGTTAAAGAAATAAGTGGACTTTATAATGGACTAACTCAGACCTATTATTTATTTTCGAAATACCTTAATTTAATACCCTTATTATACCTTACCCTTTTGTGGTATTTTTCATAGTGGTGATCGTCTTGAGATCCATTCTGATGACTCCCCATCTTGACCACCACTGAAAACGACGAAATATCAATTAAATAGTAAGTCCAACATTTTGTGTCATTGAACGCTGCACCAAGAGGCGTAAATGATTCTTAAATCGCTCCTGAGTACAATGTTTTATACAATGTCTGTAATGACAAGTCCACTATGCACTGTCAATGAAATTAAATGAAAAGTATTTATTTCGTTATAGGAACCAATATCTCACTTAACGAAACTCAATAATTATCACAATTAAAAATCCCTATATCAGTTAAGAACAAAAAAAAACATTTTAGAAAGTTATATAATAAAAGAAATATTTAAGAGCAATGCCTATCCATCATCGGCTTTATAATAACACAAACTTAAGACTACGTACGCCAGTGTAGGCCGGAAGAAAAAAAACCGGCGGAAAGTAATTCCCGGTACTCAAATACAGACTTAGCTATTATACAAATTACACTGTGGCATGTGGCAGTTAGTTTCCTATCACTAACCTTTTTGATCCTCTCGACGTCGTTTCTGCTCTAACAGAGCTGATTCTTCTGCTCTGTCCTAAAAATAAAAAATATTTGTTGATAAAGTCAGTCTCATGTAGGGCGACTCCCATCTTCGTCATCTTGAACTTGGTTCCGACGCGACGTCATTGTCAACCGCCGAGTACATTAGATAGTATGCGAGACATATTATATGAAAATTGGCAATATTATATTATTATACCAATGTAAAGTACGTAAAGTTATATATACAGCGTAGCGTAGTGAATCCTATGTAACCAAATTGTCATTTCAACCAACATTATAAATATATATATACCTGTTCTGGTTTTGTGAAAAAATTATATATATTTTTTTAACTTTTTAACGGCTTACTCACGGTTACTGTTATTTATACCTAACAGTAATCGTGAGTGATCCGTTAAAAAGGTTTAAAAATGTTTACTGTCCACAATAGTTTGAAATAATAAATTCTATATATCTAAATTAATCTTTAGCGCGAATGACAGTTTATACCGGGGGCATCATGGGACAAAATCCTATTATTTTATTTATTTATTTAAGTCCTAGTCTAGTCGCGAAAACCGGATCATAAATCTTTGTCTGCAGATGAAGTCACCGTTGTCCGCTATAGTTGTGACTTGTGACGTAAGATATATATTGATAAAAGCATGACGCCGTCAATTGTGGTACCTTACATACGATTTACCATACGTCGCGGCACGGTATATATTGACCATCATGGCTGACAGCGCTTTCGTTTGGCCTTGAAAGGTAAAAATTTAAATTTAATGTAATATTTTCGGACCGATAAATCTCAAAGGTTTTTATAAAATTAGTTAATTCGCCCATTTAAATGAAACTTTAACCTGTGGTATGGTTTAAAAGTAATATAACAATTAAAGTTTTCATTTAAAGCCATTTGTTCATATTATAAGTGCGTCATAAAAGCGATAAACAAGTGATTTCCAACTAATATTAAAATGAATCTACTATAGAAAATACCGAAATCGCGTGACACAACATTAAAGATGGTCGATGATACTTGTTTGTAAAATAAGACAAAATTGCAATATGTTAACAAACGTGACGTCACCGTCGGGCAATTTTGATAAAAGTACTCTTTCAGCCGGTTAGTGATAAATCTTTATTTTGTTTTCAAACAATAATCTACTTTGGGCAGTCACCTGTAGTGAATGACAACTTCATCTTACGACGAAATGCGTCTCGAAGTAAATGTTAAGAAGTGGCTCCCCGTTTGTTTAATCTCTCACCTTCGTCCATTCCAACCTTGGAGTCTGTACAGTTTCTACAGTGCACTAGTAGAGGCAGGGGGACGTGGAGGCGACACACTTGTTAAATAAATCGTATCGATATCAATGATATTATAACCATAGAAATAACTTGAGCGTGCTAGAATCGTTACCGCCAAACTATACTAAATGATTACACTTATCATTTAGTCTGTCAAAAACCGTCGCTAAAAGGAGCAGAGCTTTATGTGTCAAAAAATCCAAATTACGTATTTAAATCAATTAAAACTAAAATAATAAACGAATAATAAGTACAAAAGCTTTTAAATTTCTTGAAATATAATATCTTATATGGAACA
>DWJZ01003544.1:0-16850 GCA_018249125.1 Asbolis capucinus
ACATTCCTGCTCATCACAGAAAAGTTTGATCTGGGTGGGAATCGAACCCACGACCTCCGGTGTAGTAGTCAGGTTCATTAACCACTAGACCAAGCGACCTGTTGAAGTGATCACCGCCGCCCATGTACAATAGTATCACCAGGAGCATCACCAATGCGTTGCCGGCCAAATTTAACATGTGCAGTGTAATTTGAACGTCTTAACGTCACGCGAATGTAGCAGGGGCATTACAATCCGTCGATACGTTCATCTTAATAATGTGGTATTAAAACCACCTTGATTGCACCGACATCGTACGCTACTGTAGTATTGGAGATTAAACAACATGACGAAGCATTTGTAGATACATTTGATATGATAGTGGGTTTTGATAAGTTCTTTAACGCTAATGGGTATAAAGAAGGGGTTAGCAACCTTTTGAATTAAAGGGCCAATTTTAAATTTGATTATTGCTAGAGGGCCGCACGTAGACTAGCATTATTTAAACTTCATCTAATCTACTTACGTATTAGAGTAACTGTGCGATTTTTTTATATATTTGCTCGATTTTTGTATCATAATGTTTTTTATGTTGTATTATATTGTGTTTTGACAGTGTTTGACCTTCTAAGCATAAAACATCTAATTTAAAAATGCTCAAAGGGTCATATATGGTTCGCGGGACACGGGTTGCTAACCCCTGATTTACAGCGTTTATAGCCTGGAGGCTATGTTCAATTGTGATCAGGTGATTTGGCTTCTGTGTTTTGGAGGGTATTTTTTGTTTTATTTTAATTCCAGCACTAGGTGGAACTGAAAATGGCTGTCACTGTACTGGCTATTACATCGTTAGGGATTTATTAGACAGATAGATGTTTGTTTTCCGATCTTGCGTGTAATGTAAGCGTCATTTGAGCCTTCGCGTCATAGAGTCACCATATACGGGGATAGAGACGACTGCACTCAGAATCGTTAATGATTACTCAATTTGTACAGAGTCACATTATGCAGGGGTTTGAATCCTGCACTCAAAATTTTTAATGAATATCTAAATCGCTGCTTAGTACATAATCAATTTACACATTAGGAACTATCGATTTAAGCAACCATTACTGACTCTGAGTGCGACATAGTTTAATTATCTATGCATAGATAAATAAATAAATATAAAACTGTATAAGTTTAGAAATATTTGCGTTAAATTCTTGTACTCTTCAGTTTATCTTCTACATTCATTCGTGTCAGCAACAACAGCGAATAGAACACAATATTAAAACAGATTTTCGCACCTGCGACCTGGGTTTATTCACAAAGCACTATTTAGATAGCTCCTATAGCTCTGGAACAGTCTGTCACGTATCTTTACACACGTGCGATTGTGCGACACTGACGCAGCTAAATGTCGCATTTGTGAATGTGCACACAATCCTCGAATGACTATTCGTCTGTTATTTTAAAAACTATTCGAATACATTCGATTATAATATCGTATACTTCATGTATTAATGTAATGTTTTTCTTTGTTAGTATGTACTCGTAATTACTCTTGATACTTATTTTGACATATTTTGATATATTTCGTTTGTATGATAGTTATGGCGGGAATATTGTACCATATTTTATTGTAACACGTTTTATATCTCTTTGTATTCCACAAGTAGAATGATTTGATTTGATTTATATTGTTAACAACTCGAATCAACAGTTTTATGTATCCTCTGAAGAACGGAACTTGCGTATATAGTGATCAACAATCAACAAAGTTAAACAACGAAAGCCGTCGGTAAGTATCGGTGACCATTGGTTGCAAAAATGTCTTGAATGTAACGTACTTCGAATGGCGCGTAAAGCCATCTAGGGGGCCGATTCTGGTAAGTACCATAACAGTACGATTCAAGGGAGACTCAATTAATATTATACTATATTAAAACGTAATATCGAGACAATTTTTACGACTAAAGGCCATATTGACAGGCCGATTGGTTTAATGGTTAGTAAACCTGATTGCTACACCGAAAGGTCGTGGATTCGATTCCCACCCAGGTCAAACTTTTCTGTGATGAGCAGGAATGTTTGTTCTGTGTGTATGGGTGTAAATATCTATATAAATATGTATTTAAATATATATATATGTATAATATGTTTATCAGTTATGTGATCACCATAGTACAAGCTACCGCTTAGTTTTGGGTCAGATGGCCGTGTGTGAGTTGTCGAAAGATATGTATTTATTTAGTCATTTATATCGAATAGTAATTCGATGTATCATTATAACACTATTAGCTAACAACATATCAAATCAGTTCAAAGCACTTTTCAGCTAAGGTCTACTTAAGACTCAATTGAGCGTTAGTTAGTTACAAATTACCAGAAAGAGCTCCCACATTGACATCATCAGAATATAGTTACTAAAACTTCTAGGAACTTTACGGAGGGCATAAGAACTACCAGCAAATGAATTGGACTAACTCTCCACCATAGGAGTAGTAGAATATGCTCTAGAACTTCTCAGTTATGAGGAGTTATTAGTACTGAGTGGACATTAATGGTTTCACTAGTGTCTTTTAATTTGAATCAAAGGTACCATATTATTATTATGTTCCCTATCTGTGTAGCTCAAAAAGACCTTGCAATGTTAATATAATAATTAAGAACCGGTCTTAAGTAATCTGCCTGCTAATTATACGAACATAAACCATGCCATAAAACCTTAATTACTTTGACAAAAGTTAAATTTCATGCGAAACAGCTACAGTACATTTGCACCCTAACATAAAAGATAGGCTTACATTGTTGTATCGTTATAATAGACCTTAATGCCATGTATATAAGGAACTGCTACCAGAGCTTCAGAAGCCCGCAAAGTACACGCTACCTTTCTTATTATAACTGGATTTATTAAATATAACAAGCAAAGCAGGATTACTGATCACGCTCGCTACTATGTCTCTTTTTCGCGCCACGCGACGTTATACTCCTCTCTTTCTGACTTACAATTTTTTATTAAGGCTGTTTCATTTTCTCGGCACGCTTATAGCTCCATCTCAGTCTCGCTGGGTGAATGCACGACACATCCGCTGAGAACAGGTCTGAGAAGTGACAGGTGCAAAACAACTTGGCTGACCGAGTACATTCCTTGACCAGTTTTGTTTTTAAAAGTGACGCGCTCTGCGTACGATTGGGTGCCAGATGGTTCAGTTTGAATTTTTAAATATGGAAGACGCGTTCAGCGTGCGAATATCTTTTTTTTAGACTTGGCTGCCAGGCATTTGAGTTCGAAGAAATGTTCCGTTTAGTTCAGATGGAATCGATTGATTGGTTTTTGAGAAGTCAAATCTTATACATTTTGGTTGACAAATTGTTTTTGATGTTTTCTTGTTGTATGAGAATTGCGAAATTCAATCACGTTCATACATTTATAATGAACCCTTGTCGGCACAATACAGCAGTGAAAATAAACTGATAAATTATTTATGCATTGTGTTTCATAATGTTGAAAATGCGCCGTTTACTCTTGTCTTTCATTTCGAACCAAACTGATTGAATCATGTATGTAAAAAGTCGACTCATTCCACATTGCTTGCTTTATTGCGACTTTCAATCAAAGTGTTACAAAATGATATGAGATATGGCATACCTATGGTATTCTGCAAAGCATCATGGTGATTTAATTAAAAAGGACCGAGAGCTGTTTTCGTGCCTTTCAAAGCACGGAAGCGATCTAGATTGTTTTCTCCACCAATGGTCACTCTGACCACCCGCTGTTGCTATCTTGCCCGACCTTCGAAGTGGTTAGTGCGTCCAACTTCTTAAACATCATTACCACTTACCATCAGGTGAGATCGATATCAAGCATTAACTTATTCTAGGTAAAAAAATCTTATTGAATGAATGTAAAATACTTTGGAAATACATACATACTGATGTAAAAAAAATCGTAACAAATATATAAGGGGATAAGAAGGTTTTGTAGCAGATGAGAGTGTTTGATTACGGCTAGAATCCTTGCTAATCCATCATTCTCCACAACAACGCATTGGAGCAGCGTGGTGGAACCTGCACAATATAAAGAGAGCCTTGGAGAGTGTGCACTGCACGATTGTATTCCCACATCCCCGTTCTATCATCGAACGAGCCGACGCACAGCGGGTTTCTATCCCTTCGTTGTTAACATCCCGCCAGTACGAACCACGCGTTTCGCCTTGTCTCTTATCACCCGTACCGCGAAGAACTGGAATAAATTACCCGTGTCGGTGTTCCCGTTCGATTACAATGTAATTGTTTTCACATCAAAAGTGAGAGTCTTCTACTAAGTTAGTGCGCTTTGTCATCAAGGACTTCATCGCCACTTACCGTCAAGTGGGATCGTAGTCAAGCCCTAACTTATTTATGGTAAAAAAATAACTAGTGCCTCAGAGGATTGATACCATTAACCATTTTGCAAAATATTTCGCCCACACAAGACTTTGTGGTTTAATTAATATATCCCAGTTTATATCCATAAAATTATACTGGATAAAACAAAAAGTATAATAACGACTAAAGTAAGGTTCTCGTTATTTTGCTACTCAGTAGTGAAGTCTTGTAGTGCTTTTATTGGCAATAATGGTAGTCAGTGTAGTTATTACTGGAACAGATGTTGGGTTTTAATCGGGAACCTGAATTATAATCGACCTCAATATGTTTGGGTACATTTATACAGGCTGCTGTTTTTGCTGTTAAATCTGTAAAGAGTATGAACGGTGGTCGGAGTGACCTTGCTGACGAATTTTATACTAACACGCTACGCAGCGGACGGACAAACGTACAGACACGGGTTCCGAATATACTACGCAGCCGTAACAAGGTAGGAAATTAAATGGGGCAAAATGATTGTTGAAAAAAAAAATGTTGCTCTGTAGTAACGATACTACGATAAGCGATACAAAGACACAACACTACAACACGGTACTATGACACGACACTACGACACGACACTACGACACGACACTGTAACAAGACACAACACGATACTATGACACGACACTACAACACGGTACTACGATACAATTTATGTCCAACTTGCATTCTTACTTGGCCCGTTTAAAATATACAAGTTGTAGCAGTCTGTTATATGAACATTAATATACATACGTAACGTAATTTATTAAAATATACATATTTCAATATATCTTTGTCAAAGTATTTAATAATCTAATAAGGAATATCACATCGAATGATATTTGTCTGTGTTGGTATATACTTTTATTAGTTCCAAAAATAAAGTAATAACTATACATATATAATATACTTTCAAATATTAGAAAATATTAAATTATATCTACAAAAAGAGTCGTATTGGGACTCTTTTCGATATGAAAATATTTTGTAATAAGTATTTTTATTTGTTTCGAAGTATTTTTTCGTATTATATTTAGAAAAAAATAAGTTTTGCATATTAAACATTCTTGTACATTTATTTTTCAGTGTTTTACGGGTGTACATGGCATTAAAACACGCCGGTGTTCCGAACTATTTCGATGGGTAATGTTTGTTATGCAATAGCGAGTGTGCAATCATACTGCAATCAATTTGTAGCAAAACGTCACTAATATTTAAAAAAAAAACAAAAATGTTGACTAGCTAACTTCAGGGTGCCAGTTTTTTGCGACGGGGTCCCCGTACATTGTAAAATTTTTATCTCATTGGTTTTTGCTAACGTACCTAAATAAAAATTGCTTCCAAAAGACCACCTCTTTTTAGAAAGAAAGAAACACATTTATTTCGCTATAGTTATTTAAAAAATATATACAATGAATTACAGTTCTACAGTTCTACAATCCCATAGCGATTCCATCCGCCACTACGCCGTCCGGCAAAGCTACCGATCCGGCAAATTGTCGGAATAGCTAGTAGTTAAATAACTTCTATGAATAACTTCATATTATGCCAGATCCGGCAAAAATAAATTGCGTCGTTATTTAATAACATCTTAACGTCTTCAAGTTAAAAGTAATATAATCTTAACGTCTTCAAGTTAAAAGTGAATAGGCTTTTATTTATTTAGAGCGCTTTACCATCAACGACTACGTCTCCCCTTGCCATCTGGTGGTTTATTAGTCAAGCGCTAACTTATTATTGAATATAAAACAGAGACAGACAGACAGACAACAGAGTCCGGCATTTTAACGGAGCGTTTTGCCTTTATATGGCGCCGGCAATATACCCAGACCGGAGTAATGTGAACGAGAACGATAGTATCTACATATGTCCTTCTCTCTCAACCCTCGCTCCCTCCGCGTTCCTCTCACATCATTTCAGTTTCGCATTTTGAAAAGAAGAGGCGTGTAGCATAGATATAAACACAGAAATTTTAATACCTAAATTTTAAATACTTAATCATTATATTTACCCAAATATTAATAACAGGCCTGGGATAAAATAAAATAAGCTACCCGCGTCAGTGTACCCATTCGATTACAATTTAAATGTCTTCAAATTAAGAGTGAATAGGCGTTTGCTAAATTAGCGCGCTTTACCATCTGGACCACACCGCTGCTTACCATCAGGCGGGATTGTGGTCAAGCATTAATTTATTGAATATAAAAAAAGATGAATTTATGGTGCCAAGTCTGAGGGCTCTGTGCCACACAACGTATCCCATGGTATTCTTGCGTTTTGGTAGTTCATTCCGTGCGCCTGGCTAATGACTACCTTTCACTTAGAGTCGACTGGGAAATTTTATAGGTCTTTCAGTATTGGAGACCCAGTAAACAGTCGTACGTTGGTTCAGGTTGTTGGAATCGTTTAATTGATTACTTTGTTAACTCCGGTTACTTCAAAGTGGTACTGCTTCCGTTTTTTTCTGTTTATTTCATGTTTCATATCTATTCTATGTAACTCCTTGGTCGTGGCCTAGATCTAATGAGTTCCCTAGATATTGATGGCAGCAAATCAAAAGACGAAAATCATTTATTTCATGTACGCTTATGAACGAATTTTTTTTGGAATCTACCACCGTTTTAGAAAGGTTTCATAATAAGGAGGAGAAGAAACGAAAGAGACGAAACGAGAGAAAGGAACGGAAGAAAAGATCACTTGCCGTTGCCTGTTTAAAAGATAAAAAAAAAAGAAATAAAAGTAGGGTAAAAAAAAAAAAAAAAAGGGAAGTGAATAGGGAAAGAAAACAAGTAAAAGAATAGGGAAAAAATTGGAAAATAGAAAAAAAGCTATAGAAACTAGAATAAGAAAAGAAAGAGAGAGCGAACGCAAAGAAAAAATCTGATTTGCAACAGAAATACTAAAGATTTCTACTGAATTTTGTTTGCAGTTTGGAGATGAGAGCGGATCAAGTTGGATGATGTAGTGCGATGTTTTGGATTACACCCAACCACAGAACTTCCAATCTGATAGGATTCTAAGTTTGATTTCATTTTAATGCAGAATGCATAATACATAAGTTGGCGTCACCTCATATTATTAAATCTGAAGTTGAGCACGCGGTACATTACGACTTGTGCTGAGACTTCAGAGCCAGGGCACCTACCTAATGGTTCTATCAATTCTTCTGTTACGAGGTCCCTCCGATGCTTCGTCCGCGAGGTGTGTTGATAAAAAGTAGTCTATGCTCCAGACCATATTCCAGTACCAAATTTCATTCAGCGGATCTGAATTTTGACTTTACCTGAAAGAATAACAAACATCCTTATAATATTAATAGAAAATAGGATTCTTGTTTACAGTGAGACAAAACACGTGCTACCTGTCGATGTAAATATGCTTATTATAAATATATTTGGACAACTCACACACGGCCATCTGACCCCAAACTAAGCGTTAGCTTGTGCTATGGCGATCAGATAACTAATAAACATACATATATACTTTTAAATACATACTTAAATAGATATTTCTATGACACACCCAGAAACACAGAATAAACATTCCTGCTCATCACAGAAAAGTTTGACCTGGGTGGGAATCGAACACACGACCTCCGATGTAGTAGTCAGGTTCACTAACCACTAGACCAAGCGGCCTGTCAATGGTATGTTTGATGTATCTGGGGTCAGTTGCTGTCGTTATTGATCCCAGTTGCGTTAGCAATATACCGCTTCCCTTGTTTCTTTCTCTCCAGCGTATGCTAATAATATGTAATCTGTGTTACTTCTAAGATTCCAAGGTGCGTATTGCCGCAAGTTTTTTTTTGTCAGTCTAATAGTTTTGGAACCTATTTGATGGAAACAAAAAAAAATTATATTACTGTAGATAGAAAAAAATCAAACAACTTATCGCTTACTAAAATATATTTTATATACAATACATCAAAATTACAATTAAAATACATAAATGAGTTTTAATAAATCTTAATTTATATATAGCTGTAATAATAGTGTCAATCTTATAGATAATAATTATCTTAAATTTTAATTAATTTAGTAATTAATATTATTTACACTTATATTTTTGGCAATATAAATATATTGATATTAGAAGAGAAAGGTTCTAATCAAGAAATGATAGTATGGTGTATGACAAACAAACAAACAAAAACATATTTTATGACTTGACTTGTATCTTAAACTCATTAATGACGCGGCCGTTTCTCGTTTCACCAATTTCAAAGTCGTTAAGTTGAGAAGTCGTTCGATTGTCGTCCAGCTAGAATTTGGAATTCACATTTCAGAACTACGTTCGATTATCGTCCAGCTGGATTTTGGTAGTCACATTTCAGAACTACGTTCGATTGCCGTCCAGCTGGATTTTGGTATTCACACTTCCGAACTACCTTTGATTGTTGTCCAGCTGGAATTTGCTATTCACATTTCAGGACTACGTTCGATTGCCGTCCAGCTGGATTTTGGTATTCACATTTCAGAATTACGTTTGATTGTCGTCCAGCTGGATTTTGGTATTGACATTTCAGAACTACTTTCGATTGTCGTCCAGCTGGAATTTGGTATTCACATTTCAGAACTTCAACTCTATACAGTTGTTATTTGGTTGACGAACAGCTTTCGGATCCAAGTTGTCGAGGTACAGTTGGCAACCGATTAGTAATGTGAATACCAAATTGCCAACGACAAAGTTTAACAGGCAGTTTTGCGCATAATTATGTACGAGTACATTTAAATTAAGTAACTTAACAATACAGTTTCGGATAAATTTTCAATCTATTCGTAATTTATAAGATTAAATACGGATAGGGAAGGACGAATTCGAAAGGGCGTATTATGTTGAAGGATCTAATACAGAGCAGAATGAAAGGATAAGGTAAAGATTAGGTTCCTATAGAGACTACATAATATATTAGTCGTGCAAATTACGTTGGTAGCGGACGTAGGTTCTAAAAAAAAAAAAAATGTAACTTAGAAAACTAACTTATATAATAAAAATTAGAATAAAACTTATAATTCCAACTGAGTTTAGGGAACCCGCGGTAATGTCCCCGTCCAATCCGCGTCCTCTTGTAATCGGACCCTTTTGTCACTGTTGATTTTTTTTTTATATCTAGTGTTTTAGGTATTGTACCGCACCACAGCTATTTTACTCGAAGCTTACTTCAATTGGCAATATATCAGATTACAAAGTACCTACTCATATTAGAAAAATCTGGACCTTAAAGAGTCTTTAGGCAGTATTCTTTAAGTAATAATGACTAGAGAACAGAGTTCACGGTCTAATCTAGAAGATAGGCGGTGGCTAGCTAAGCGGGCATAGGGTGCCTTACTACCAAACAGCTGAATTCTGTCTCCTCTTACTACACCCTGAGACCTTAAGACAAAAGTATGGGAATTTTAAACTATTGTTGTCGCGGATACCAAGCAACTGGATTTTGGTCACGACAAGTTTTGCAACTACAACTGGGTCGAAATATCGGTTTAATAATAAACAGATCGTTAGTACCCGTTTGCATTTACGCCATATTTTTCGTCAAACGTCATTGCCATACATTTTTGAACTGACTGGCGTAAACGATAGGTAGAAATAAAATTGTTTAGCGAGGCTGTTCTCCCAGCGGTTAGAATTGTCGGTAGTACCAATTTACCCGCACAATTTGTACGACCATATCATTTCAATAATTACTAATTCTATCTATATATCTATCTACATATATTTAGTGGTTCTCAATCTTAAGAGTGAATTTTTAGTTATTCCCGAAAGTAGCACCACGCTTCCAGAACTTTCTTAAAGGCGAATATTTTCTTAAAACTATTAATTCTTATTAATTTAGGTAATATTATATAGTATTGAGATAGGATATATAGATATGAAGAGTAAGATATAAGGGGCTAAGGCTACGATATTATAAGTTATAAGTTTTAAGAGGCAAGGTTAGAATTATATTTACAAGTAAATATAATATATACCAAATATTTTTTGTCTAATAAAATCTGTGTTACGTTTTTGATATAGAGACCAAAATGTCAGGACCATTTGAAAACTCATCGACAGATTGAGATGAAATATAGCAAGTGTGTAGCAGGTTTCCCAGTTTAATAGGTACTTTTCATCCCGGGAAATGGATTTATACCCGCGGGATAGCAATCAATATTGTATTCAAGATGGTTCAGGTTTAATAGAAGCGAAGGAGTTCATTAATTATTCATATTTTGTGCTTAGTATCTAAATAAATACTGAATCGAGAAAGATGTGCTAAGGAATAAATCTAAAATAAATTTCGATATTCTACGTTCAAAATTAACAAATTAAAAATTAAAATACACCTCAAAGTGTTACCCACACATAAAAAATATGACGTGTGACGCGACATTTAATGTCAAAACAAGTGACGCATTTAATGTCATAACAAGTGACGTATAAACATCTTGTACATGTGTGGGTAATGACCCTGAGGTGCATTTTTGAACTTGACTAAGATATATAACTAAGATATAAGATATATAACCTTAACTGATTTTTAATTACACTGAAATTGGTCCTTTAAAACGCCATTATTCACTGAAACTATACATTAGTAATAGTCAATCTTCTAGGACTTCTTGGTCTATTAAGATTACTCCCTGATCCTCTCACGTGGACCTGGACACAACCTGCTGGCATGTCCACAGCTGAGTGCAGACTGGCTGCTCTAGAAGTCCTGGGTGAAGGGCCGTAGACCCGCAAGTCTACAGCACTGTGAAGGCTGGCTGCTCTAGATGACCTTGGAGTAGCATGATGGATCTCTGAAGGTGGCACCAGAGCTGGTATGTCAGCCGCTGATCGGGACCGACGAGGAGGGCTTTCGGGGATCAGAGCCATGCTGCCCACAAAGACTGAGTTCTGGAAAGAGAAGATAATGATAAAAGAAGAAGAGTGAACTTGAATTATTTTATAGCTTGACAATATTCTAATCACAATATACATTGTTTCTTCACCAAAGAAAAGTTAAAATAAGAAAATTGGCCTCCACAAGTTAACTCAAAATTATGAAATAATAATTTCTGGCGAATAAATGTTGTTTTCAGGTACGAATACGGCGCCAGTATATTATTGAGGCGGTGATAGCCTAGTGTTTAAGAAATCGGCCTCCTACTCGGGGGTTCCGAGTTCGAATCCCAAGACAATTCCGACTTTTCGGAGTTATGTGCGTTTTAAGCATTTAAATGCCACTCGCTATAATAGTGAAGGAAAACATCGTGTGAAAACCTGCATGCCGGGGAGTTTGCAAAACTCAAAGGTGTGTGAAGTCTGCCAATCCGCACTTGGCCAGCGTGATGGACTATGGCCTTAACCTTCTCATTCAGAAAAGAGACCCGTGCTCAATAGTGGGCCGTGATGGGTTGAGCTGATGATGTACTTAGCCATGCATTCCGTCAGTTAACTGATTAGATATTTTTGTTTGATCGACGTTATAAGTTGAATATGTTATGAATATGCTTAGTCGTGTAGTGATAGTGAGTCAGATGTTGATAAAACGAGAAAGGAATAAAGAAAGAAGTGAGAACCGATTTCAGATATCCACAGATGACATCTGTAACAGCAAAGGAATCAGTAAATAGTATTATATTCACATCTGATTTTAGGTTCAACATTTAAATTGATAAAATAATTTACTCCTTTAGGTTTTAACTTAAAAAAGCTTACTCGTACTGTATAGTATATATATATATATATATACCAAGGCTGCTCAACCCTAGGCCCGCGGGCCATAAGGTGGCCTACGAACGGATTTCAAATGGCCTGAGCATGTATGTTTTTAGACATTATTACGCAAGTCCTGAGAGTAATTAACTAACAAATACTCGTAGCCCGCAGTAAATTTATCATCCCTCAGTCTGGCCCGCCTTTCAAAAAGGTTGAGCATCCTTGATATATACCGACGGCGAAAACCAGTAACGGCGTGAATTGTTTGAGTAACTCATGAAAATTACGCTTATGTTGGTTTGACCCCCCTTTTAATACTGTCAATGATATAATATTTTTAAATTGAATTACAATGGAATTTCAACCGCAGGCAGATCTCTATTATGAATTATTTCATGTTATCATTCAATTTACATTAATGTCATTATTTTCATTAATGCCTGTATGTATGTATGTATGTATATACATATATTTCTCTTTTTTCTGTCTTCTAATAAAAACCCGTTTTCATGATTTGTTTTCTTTCTTTTTTTGGATCGTCATTACTTACCTTCTTATAATACCGTATTGCCTATTTATGGTTAGACCAAAGTTGACTGGTAGAGAATACTTTTAGTTCAAGTCCGCCTTTTGCACCACAATATTTTGATATAATAAAGTTTTAAATAAATAAATATTTACATAACAAATCTGTTTCGTACTCCAAATAAACATGGAACAACTTAATATTTCTAAAATGTAAAAACTAATAAAATATCTTTAAAATAAATATTTTTCTGGCAGACACACACTTGGCTGCTTCTACCCTTTTCTAATAACTTTAAAGTTAAACTTTCTGTAGCCCTTTGAAGCTCAAATTTAACGCCCCCAAAAGTAAATTCGACGTTCGAAACATAACACTGTTGTAGTAATTAAAAAGAGAGATTTTTCATGTACCATCCATCAAACACAAAAAATGTTGAGACTTTCTAGACGTTCTAAGCAAATCTAGCTTAAAAGAGTTTTATGTTAGTGTACATAACGCTTATAATCTTACCCAATCGCAATAGAATTCCCTGCCGCAAAGTCAAATTATTACCATTTTTTACCTGATGGTAAGTGGCGTTGATGTCTAAGATGTTGAACGCACTAACTTTGTAAATGTCTATTCACTCTTCTCTTGACTCCTGACTCCTACATGGGAGTGGGAACACCGACGAAGGCAGTTATTCCATTATAGCACGCATAAAGAAAGATGTCGAGAATTGTGACGTTTGGACCAGCGGGATGTTAACGACTTAAGGATGGATACCCGCCGAGCGCTGGGTTGTTCGATGGAAGAAGAGGCATATTAGTTTGTTACGGGTCAAATCTTGCAACCTTAAGTCACTTCCTCTTACTGGGCTGAAATTTTGCATAAACCTTCCATCCTGATGTCAATGCAATTTTATGACAAGCATGACCTGATACTACGTTCAGGATTGGCTCCAGACGAGGGAACTCCTCAACGGTTTACAATAAACTTACGAAATTTGGTCTGTTCTTTGTATTATGGACGGAATAAAAGACTGTTTTTATATATTTTTAATAAATACTGTTATAATTTCGTTATAAAAACATTCAAATGAAAGTCAAATTTATAAAATATAATGATCATATGAAATTACAGAAAATTACCGTACATGTTTTACTGAATTAAGTCTAAGTAGCCAATTCCACGCAGTGGCAAATGTCTCGATAGACACGTACATAAGTAACCTAGTATAGGCCAAAAGAAAAAAAAACGGAGGAAAAAAACTCCTGGTACTCTTTTTAACCAACTACATTGTTACGAGGTTTTCAATTCGTGTGTATTTTTTTATACCTCAGAACTTTTACTGAGTGTATCGATTTTGATATTACACAGTGTTCATACAATTCGAAAAATATTGTGTCTTGAGAATACGAACGAAATTGAGACCAGCTGATGGCATGCGAAGCAAACAACATCTATGAGCCGAAAAAAGGTTCTGTTCTGAATTGTTAACTAAGTGAAATCAGGAAATGTGTATAATACAATAAATTATCTCAACTTAATATTGACTTATACAATTTTAAACTCTATTCATCGCGGGCTGTATATATTATACTATGTTACGGGTACTGACGATATATGTTTATATACTACGATATATGTTTATGTACTCACGATATATAAATATATATCGTGAGTACCCGCAAGATAGTATAATATAATATTGCCTTCTTAATCATAATTTAACTGCATAACTCACCACCAGGTAGAATAATAATCAACTGCTGACTTATTTAACTTTAAAAAACTCGTTAGTAACCCACTACTGAGCCTAAACCTCTCTTCATAATTATTGCAGTTCTCAAATATTAAGAATAGTATGTTATTAGAAATCCATTTCAATGTACCTAACAAACCAATACGAACAATTCTTCGAATAAAGTCGTTAAATTCTCAACAACTCTGGAATACTGCAACCGTTAATTCTATTTTAAATTGTATGATAGTTCCAAGACTCCCAAGTCAGTCAAAGACCCATTAGGTATCGCTCCGTTCCGTAACAACTCCCTAGAAGATAATTTATTTTGCCAAACGATTCCTTTCAGACAAATAGAGGCATTGGCGTGTCTCCCGCAATAGATACTCTACTCATTTCCCTTCAGCCATTTAATGCGAGCAATTGATAAAATGAAAGAGATGATTATTATATTAACGTTCTCAGCTACTAGGGTTTTCTGCTTGTTTTGGCTTCTATATATCTTTTATATCTTTGGACAACTCACACACGGCCATCTGACACCAAACTAAGCGTTAGCTTGTACAACGGTGATCTTATAACTGATAAACATACATATATACTTTTAAGTACATAATTAAATAAATATTTATATTACACACCCAGACACACAGAAAAAACATTCCTGCTCATCACAGAAAAGTTTAACCTGGGTGGGAATCGAACCCACGACCTCTGGTGTAGTAGTCGATTCACTTACCACTATACCAAGCGGCCTGTCAATCTTTTGATAATCAATAAATAAAACATAAGTCGGTTCTAATAGCCATTCAAATAATAATTGCATAACATAAAATTTCAATAGAAACAAACGTCGCCACGTTCCCGGCTTCCACAAGTAAGATATCCTGTGACGCTTACTATTGAGCCTGGGAACGCAACCCGACGCAACAACTCATCACTCCGGACCAATAGCCAGTTTCACCCTAGTTTTAAGTTAGATTAAATTATTATGTATTAATATAGACATTAAAAGTATAATAAAAGCATCATCTTTTAACCTGATGTGCCAGCCCTTTAAAACTACCCATCATAGCTCGGCAGCTGTTTTGATTATAAGCGATCGAACAAGTTAAGCAACACCGGACGCTGTCGGTAGGAAGTTAGGTGACCTAAAAATGTTAATAACGGATGAAAAACACAGATATAGAACACAAAACATACAGCGTTACAGTGGAAGGGGGAAACAAAGTTATTTATTTTACATTTTATAAGTTAATACTTGACTACAATCCCAGCTGATGGTAAGTGGCGATTAAGTCCTAGATGGTAAAGCATATTTACTTAGAAGAAGCCTATTCACTCTTGTCTTGAAGACTCCTACGTTATACTCAAGCGGAAACACAGACGCTAGCAATTTATTCCAATCCTTCGCGGTACGACATACAAAGGACAAAGCGAACCGTGTCTTCCGTACCAGAGGGATATCCACGGTGTAAGGATGGATACCCGGAGTACGTCATGTCGTTCGATAGTAGAAGAGGCTGAGGGAATTAAGTTGCAAAGAGAGACACATATAAAACAAGGTGACGACTGGACCTGATATATCTATAACATGAGAACATACACGGGAATCGAAAAATACCCCTTTGTACACAGGGTCGCCAATCAAGTTACATGGCATTCCCTTTGGTCGAGAGAATACCCAAAGCCTATGGTACGGTGGACTACTCTCTCTTCAGCAGCCGGTCATTCCTATAAAAACCATGGAAACCAGTTATAATAATGAGGTCATAAAAAAAAACTACTTTACTCCGCGCAATCATCATCATCCGCGCGTTTCGCTTCCTTCCCTTTCGGAAACTAACAATAACTATTTAATACCTAAAATAGCCAAAAATTAACAATTAAGTATGAAATTTACTGACATCCTACAAATGTTTCCTTGGCTTCATCCCTGTTATAGATCTATTCAGCCTAGTTTGAAGGTTCGTTCTCGAACGAGAAGTCCTGGATTCAAATCCTGTGGTGCGCTCTAATTTTCAAAGTTACGTGCGTATCAGAAGATGATTATAACTTGCTACGGTGAAGGAAAACATCGTGAAACTGCACTCCTGAGAGATCTTCATAAAGTTCTCGGTGTGAAGTCCACCAATCCACACTTGGCCAGCATAGTGGACTATGGACCACTGACGTGAGTGTATACCCAGGCCCAGTAGTGGGACAATTATGGGATGTAATGATGAGGATTGTCCATTGCGAAATTCGAGTCTCCTCGTTATTTATTTATTTACAAATGCATGTATTACTTACCTTCTGCACCCCCAAAGCTTACTTCAAGCCATTTGGAGGCTTATAAACAAGCTTATTTTAAGCTTCGGATATCAGCCTTAAGAAGAAAGCCTTTAACCTTGCTGCCAAATCCTACAAAAAGGCACTGCAGAAAGCTAACCGCACCCGCATCCAACACATTGGTGCAAAGCTCTCTGCCCAACCATCAGGTAGCAGAGCTTTTTGGTCTCTCGCCAAAGCGGTTGAGTCTAATTTCTGCCGGTCCACAGTGCCACCTCTGGTAAA
>DWJZ01003545.1:0-16847 GCA_018249125.1 Asbolis capucinus
AAAGTCCTTCACTAATGCGTGAAGGAGTACAATCCATCTGTTACATCCACGGCTAAAATAACGTGTTCTTACCGGGATTGTTGGAGTGCTGGAACACCATCATAATGATGGCGGCCACCGACTGCGACGCCTGGCTCTCCTCTTCCATGCCGGAGTAACGACGAGCTGAAAACATTGTGTAATACAAGAACTAATATATATGTACATAGGTAAGAGTGCTTTGAATCTCAATTTGCAGCGTTTTCGTTTTTCAAAATTAGGATCCTAAATAAGTTTCTAGTAGGGCATTCATGTTTGTACTAGATCTCTTTCCGCGCAATCCAAATCACTGATATAATTCGTAACATTAAGAATAACGAGCACAAGCAAGCAATTTCCTTAGCCTGATTTATCATGAACACTTACTGATAGTGAATGGCAGAATGTAATAGCAGAGCAAGTCTAAGATCTCCTGGTGCAGGGTGGCTGGGAAGACGGCGACGCAGTACGCCACAAGATAGGGCAAGTTGTCGATCATGTCGTACTCCAGGAATGGCAGAAGACAACCCAAGCACTGCAGGACTGCTTGCCCAAACTCTACAACAAGAGGGAAGATCTTTTGTTGAATAAGAATTTCTTCTTCGATTCACAGCTTCATTCACCTGAATTAGTATGCTAAACTGCTGAACCTTTCACCCTTAACTCCTAAAAACGACAATACTATGTAGACTTTATGACGGACATAAGTTAAGGGTCAAAAACCAAACAAAAGTTTAGCAAAGGGAGATCATAGAGACATAGAGAAGGAGTATTGCCTAGAGGAACATACTTACGACTGTTTATGTTTATAATAGATATATATATATAGAAAACTTCGATATTGTGTCGCAGGTCTGCGTGACGTCATGTAAAATCAATGTCTGGACCGCAGTTAAATATACATAAGTGATATTATTACGTTGTATGCCATACTGAAGGTGTGGTGCCGAGTCTACTAGCTGCGAGATAGCGTTGAAGAGTCCCTTATAGTCCAGATTGGGGTATAGTCCCATCCTCTCAGAATCATTGTCTGCGTCTCGAATCATCTCCAGGGGTGATCTGGGCACATCTTTCAGGACACCTGTACAAAGAAACTCGTTGTATTGTAAATGGCGTATCAATAATGACTTCTGCACTCAGGTCGCTAAAGGTTGCTTAGATCGCTCCTTACTATAGATAATTAAGGAAGGATTTAAGTAACCATTAACGACTCTGAGTGTGGCAGTATGAGTTTCATAAGAATTTATAAATACTTATGAAACTCATACAGCCACACTCAGAGTCTATAATTATCTATAGATAATGCTAATAATTTAAATTAAAATAATAAAAAAAACACAGTGACTAAGGACTGCATATAAAACGACAATAAAAACTGGCACATTGATTGGTGGGCCACTAATCCTGATATCACTCTGCACTGGAGGAAAATGACATGAATAGACATTTACTGATGTGAATATCAGAACCACTTACCATAAAGCTGAATTGTTGTCAGTCTTTAACTCATTAGACACTAATTTCGGCTCGCAGCGTCGCCCGAGTCATAGTTCCATAAAAGTAACCTATGTGTTATTCTAGACCATAATCTGTCTGTGCTAAGTTTCATGTTAAACATAGTTTTTTTTTCTGTTTCTGTTTAACATAGAAACATCCAAATCATTCCAGGAGAACGAACCTAAAACCGAGTTAAAATCTATCCATTTCTTGTATGTGATCTATTCGTGGGGGAAATTTCATATTAATCTGTTAACTTGAAGGAAAGACAGACATCCAAACCGCCAAATATCGAAACATCCAAAGGTCTTCAGAAACTTTCACATTTATAATATTAGCAGGATTAGCAAGAAAAAAAAATTGTAGAAATATGCTGTGGTGTTCAAACACCTGTTGGTATACTGGCTCGGTCGCCACCAGTAGCAAGTGTGTAGATTAAGTTCTCGCCTACACCTCCCACACGATTGGCATCCATTATTGGCACTACTACTTTTGGTATACAAAATCACTACATATGCAAACATAAAATGAATAATACTCACTGAGCAATGTCTGTGAGAAGTATTTGACGGTGTTGGCGATGTCGACCCCAGACGGCAGAGGCTGGATGTTGTGCATCAGCCGCAGCTGGCTGTCATACAGGCTTCTGATCTTCGCCGTGACTGCACCCGACAAACACTTACAGGTCGCGTACTACTACTACTCTTTTGAGTACACAGACCATTTGTTGCTATTATATTATGATATTGATTTTATTTTTGATATTAATTTGAGTAAAAAATTACAGTAGATTCTAAACACAGTGAAGATGCAAATTATGCATGGAAATCTATATAGCGTTCTGTAGATAATCTTATAGTATTTTTAAGAATAATATACTTATATATTGCATACATAAGTAGATAACTACAATGCCGTCTCTTATACTATAATATTGTTTAAAAAAAACTTAGTATATTTGAAAACACCTGTACTAGTGAGGAAAATAATATATATGTCTAGAGATATTTAATTCACTTGCTTTGTAACAATAAAAGTCTGTCTATGTTCGTGTAAGAGAGGACCTGAAGGTACAACACTATGGTAAAGTACTTTATGGTTTTTGACTTTGAGCTCAGGATATCTAGTACTTCCTAAACCCTTCTCTCATTACACGTAATTTATGAAATAAAAATAATTTATGATATAGCTGGAACAAATGTTGAGGTAGAGGAATAAAATATTGAGTCACTAAATCAAATGTCAAATCAAACATGACTTAATAAGCTTCACTTTATGTAAGGTCCTGTATCAAATTCTAAGCTGACTTCTAATTTAAAGAATTATATGCATATTAGAAATTAATTATCTCTTACTTCAGTGAAGGAACCCTGCACAACTGACAGTTACCCTTAAAATTCTCAAAGGTGTGTGAAGCTTACCAGTCAACAATGGCCCAGAACCCTCTAATGTTTTGTGTTGCAAAGATGCATTTGAAGTGAATAACTCTCCTGCCATCTGCTGCTAAATCAAAGAAAATGTTCTACACATCCCTAAATTTTTTTTTATTCGTTTTGTAAAAAATGTTAAAACAATTGCAAAAATAGACCATTATTCGTTAATGGGGCATTAATAAAATGAAGCAATTATAGAAACAAAACAGGTCTATAAAGCAACAAAATAATGATTGATAATAATTTAACTATAAGTTTTAAATTTAATAATAAGTTAGATTTTTAAAATATTAAACCAAATATAAGAAAGAAGTACATAATAAATTATCTAATAATTCTAACTTTACCGTAAAAGACGTACTTTGCCATGCAATTTGGGTAATTCTTACAATAGGGACAACTGATTAAAGCATTACATAGACAAGTCATTACTGAACTACTTATAAATATTTATAGATTTTTTCTTTAACAAATGTTTAGTTGAACCTATCATTATTTTTATGCCTACTGTAAAAAGTACCCCTATAAACTACACATCAAACACTCCACTGACAACATTAAAGAGTAAAATAAGAACCAACAAAATATGTTGCATTGAGCAAAACTTATTCACTTTCGAGATATCTGTAATATTAAGTTCATGCAAATACATTTGAAAAGCATAAGTAAATTAAATGATTCTTATCTTTTTCATACAAACTACTGAGGAGTGTAGAAATGTGAGTTAAATAGTGAAGAAAAAAGAAAACTTAGGCTTTAGAAGCGAGAGTAGAGAGGCAGCCGTAGTGGAAGAGATTTGAATCAACAGCAAGTCAAAGAATACCAAGAACTGTTCAGAAGCCTGCCTCCTGAAAGAAAGGTGAGCCACAGAGAATTTTTTGTCTTAGAAGTGAGATAGTATTATTGTGTGTACAGAAGAAATGGTGTTATTTTGCACCAGACAAGAAATAGTGGTTCAGTCAGTTTACATACATGCCAAATCATTTTAAGATGCATCACTCCCAAATGATAAGAAGTCTACTAGAACCCACATTCCCATAGTTCTTATACCTGTTCTTTTTTAACGTAATTTTAAATGCCTCCCATTTCACACACTCATACTTTAATCACAAAAAAAAACAAATTACACACATAGAACTACGGCCATACAAAAACCATTCTATACTCAGTGCAAATTTATACTGGAATTTGCCCCGACTATAGTAACAAATACCTTCTCATTCAGAGAAGAGACCTGTGCTCAATAGTGGGCCGTGATGGGTTGAGATGATAGTAACAAATATTAATGATGTTATTTTTGAAATTCAACTTGCAAAAATTAAGGTGTTAAATTTTTCAGGTTTATTTTAACATAAGTTGGTTGATGTAATATTCATTTAGGTTTATTTTATTATATTGCCTGTTATACTTACAGCACATTCTAGTAATATAAAATAATTACAATCACTCCCTGTAGTTATTGTATCTACAAAAACGAATACTGTATACATTAGTATTTAAAGCAACACCACTATAACTTTATCCTCATCTTTTAACTATTTACTTTTACATAAAAAAAAGATAGTCTTGTAATATATAAAATTGTGCAAACATAGAGGAAATACAGTTTATAAATAAATTTAATACACATATAACTACAAGGTCATTGAAATTAACCACTCCTCAGTCAGCATATTAATTTTGTGTATTTTACATTTAATTGGGTAAAGTTCTTGATAATTTTGTGCTTATTTTTGTCATGATAAAGAAATTATATCCTTGGGATTATTTTTGTCTGCCAGGGTTGGGCAGCTGACTTACAAAGGGTTAAAAAACGAACAGACAAGTTTATGTAAATAGTGAATAATATACCATAAGGAAAAATGTTAATTATCAAATTTTGAGAGGCTAAGCTGGCCATAACTAAATTTAAAACAGTAAACAGAGTCAATCAGCTTATAAAAAGGGAAATGCTATTCCAATGATGAAAAAAGTAACAGGCATTTTCGATAACATGTAAAAGAGGGTGTGTAGAGTATTCTTGTTCTACTTAGAACATCAAGTACATAGATCTACACTAAACAGTAGGAACACCACCAACACAGGGGGACAGTGAAAGCCGACAGCACCGAAAGAGCAACAGACACCATCGCGACAGGGCGAGAGGGCGACAGGGGACACCAAGCGGTGGACATGGGACACAACTAGCACTGCGGGCTCACCTTTCGCGTTGAGCGGCTCGACAAACTGCATGTTGTCGTACGCTGTTGACTGCATTACACACAAAAAGCGCACTACGTAGCCGCCTCTTGAAACTACCTCTGAAAAAGAAACGCGTTATTCTCATGCAAGCACTGGCATCGATATGCCACTAAAGCCCTCGGTAACTTCAAGTTCAATTATCGCAAATTCTTACAGGCCGCCGCCCGCGTCCCCATGTTAATCAGTTGGATCTTGAAGCTGCCCTGCATTTGAATCACCGACACTCGCGCTGTGGCGACCGACGCGTAATCGATAACCCAAACACGGGGACAGATCGGGTCTAGCCTCCGCCTGGGCGAAAGAGATGAGACCTAAACCTAGATTTGCCTCACTCTTCAAGCTATCGATCGCATCCTCTCAGTTGCACGAAGCCAATTTGGAAGGCGCGCGCAAGTCTCATGAGCGCATAAATTTCGCGGATCATTTTGACACAATAATAAACAAACTGAATTGGAATAATAATCATAACTGATAACGATAATGTCAACTAGACTTGTGTCACAAATGACTTGACGGTGATTTAATCACCGTGATCTGCGTTCAAAAGATATCACAGTGACAAGATATGAAATAACAACGTGACAAAGTAAAACTGTTACTTGAGTTCTTTCATGGAACATCGGATGACATTCAATTTCGATCACATCAGTCACATCTCGCTCGCAGTCACAGCAATCATGGTGAAATGTTTGGGAACTGTAGGTATAGAAAGGAGGTTAACCTTTAACCACCTGACAGATACTTTTGTCCTTTAACCAAGTACGTGCAGTATCAGAGACCGCCGATGGATTATTCCGTTTATTTTGGGATCATCATTGATCATCGTTCATCATCATTCATCAAAATAAAATTTGGATGAACCATATTGATATTTATACTCAATTTCTTTATTTCAGCTATTGGAAGCGATCGAAAAAGTTAAGCACGAGCGAATATGATTGGTAAGAGAATGAGTGACCGCTAGTGGCAAAAAAAATCATGAAGGGTTCCGTGCTTTGAAGGCACTTCAATCCGTCGGTCCGGTAGTTATCGTCTGATTTATATCGTTAACCTATGTTGGGCAGCTCAGGGCAGCATAAAGACTTCCGACACTTAATTTAGCCGCACGGTGGAATACGCTCCAGGTCTTCTCAGTATGATCAGCCTGTGCTCAGTAGTGGACCATCAATGGGTTGAAGCCAATATAAAAATCTTTTGAAAATGGAGTGATATTTATGTAACAACAATCATGGCACCAAAAATTATTAACCACCACAACTAAAAACATATATTTTCTCTTTTTTTATTTCTAAGAATTCAAACCAAAAAATAAACTAAAATTAAAAACAAAATAACTTTAATGTACTGCCGAAATAATGTTTCCTACTTGGCCTAAAAAAACCACAAAGCCAAAAGACCGCTCGTGAATTATTTTTACCTATCCTGGCTGAAAGCGCAAACCTACGCAGTAGATGAAAATAAACACGATAGTGATAAGTGTATAGAAAAGGTACATGAACGCACAGTGGCTCAAGGCACTCACATTTGGAAATAATTGAAATTGAAAATTCTTTGTGGCCTTTAAACAGCCTTTGCCAAACAACGAAAAACCGGCACGCATGGTGAGACACAAGATTTTCTCTTTCTTATGTAAGTGAATAAGATGATATCAATTAGTTTATAGTAGTCTCTGTCTACGGGAACGAAGCTTTTAAATCGATACTCGAAACTTTTAAATCGATACTCATTTTCCTTGCCGAAAACTACTGCCAATCTAAAATAGCGTTCGCTGAGGCCGAGCTTTGGTAATATACACGAAAAATATTACCACTTGAATGTGCTGTTAAAAGTATAATGAAAAATTGTATATGCAAATTAGAGCTTATCCTCTTATTTTCAATAATCATTGACTATGTCTTGGACGAATGCGACGTTAATGATAGGACGACTAATCAATGTCACCAATGCCAAAGTCTTGACGTCATGTGGTTTTTTGCAATAATTTTAAATAATAAACGGCATGTCCCGTTTTCGAATTTCGAAGTTTACTGAGATTGAGGTTCGCCTTACTGGGAGTCACGGAAGTGGCTGGGAGCAGCATCTTCATATATTTTATGGCTTTTGGAGGACCAGACTGTTCCGTGCTCTGACTGGGGATTAATTACATTATAACTGGCCGTAAAACAGTCTTGCTTTAAATAACGAGATTCTACTTATCCAAATCTGGGTTCGCAAAAACTAAAATGCCAAGTAGAAATATTATCTAATAATTTGGAGTCCTGGAACATTTTTAATATATCAATACCTGAGCGCTTGACTACGATACCGCCTTAAGGTAACTGCGATGTAGAAGTGATAATATCTTCGACCAGAGATATATTTGCTTCGCTTCGGAAGAAGAGTTGTCCAATGGTTTCAGAGTTGCCATACTAATTTTAAGCTATTGTCCCACTTGGTCCATTGGTTTCGGAGTTGCCGTACTAATTTTAACCCGTTATCCTGCGGGAACAAAGACATATCCTGGGATGAAACCTATCCTATAAACATTCTTGGATTTTAAACTTCGATTATAACAAGTTTCAACTAAATCTGTGGAGAGGTATTTTGAAGCTCGAACAAATAGGCAGGCGGACAGACAGATAGACAATAAATCTAAAAACACTGTTTTGGTCTCTATACCAATAAAAAAGCCTACCTGGATCAACTTTTTAAAAAATTATTTTACGTACATAATTGACCCCGTTGAAGTTTTATTATTAGTAATTATATAGATTAGGAGAAGGACGAAGCTGCTTATTTTGTTAGCATTTTTAATATACCTATCCACAAACTGCTGCGTATAAGTAGGCATAGACAGGCTGGTTGGTCTAGTGGTTAGTGAACCTGACTGCTACACCGAAGGTCGTGGGTGCAATTCCCACCCAGGTCAAACTTTTCTGTGATGAACAGGAATATTTGTTCTGTGTGTCTGAGTCTGTAAATATCTATTTAAGTATTTATTTAAAAATATGTATTTTTAGCAGTTGTCTGATCATTATAGCACAAGCTAACGCTTAGTTTGGGATCAGAGTGTGTGAGTTGTCCAAAGATATTTATTGATATTTATCCTTTTGAAACTACTAATAGGATACTTTTACTCTCTACCTACTCGCATACCCTTCGTACATACCTACGTATTTTCTATCAGCCTTGGATTATTTTAACAAGATTAAATTAAGATGCAGAATATGATAAAGACCGTTATAAAGAAGGAGATGCACCATTATATTTCAATCAGTCTCCGTTGAGCCCCTTTTGGTGTATGGTCGAAGTCATTTGATAGAGCCATATTTTGATGCAGTCGGTCCAGCGATTATAAATTATTACAGAAAATAAAACCAAACAAATACTGAAATATTTATTTATTCTCATGATTGGCTGTATCACAATATAAATACAGATCATTTCAGCTACGATCACAGTGTTTCGTGCGTCTAACGAACGCAAGGCTCCATCTATCCGCTCCTATATACAATACTTACAAACGTAAAGCAAAAATATCACTCACAAAGTTAAGTTCGCAACCGGCCACAATAGGGTCTAACGAGAGTAAATATACGACAATGCGCGCTCGCCATAGTTTATTGACTTGTACCGTTGGCATTGAAAAATAAATGGGCTATTATATCATCAACGGTTGTCCATCGCGCCGGCCAGCGCCTGCTGAATGACGAGCTGCTGAGCGCTTATCAGCTTCTTGAGTTCCCTCAGCTCCTGTGTCAGCTGGCGGACGGCTTCTGATGTCTCGTCCAGCCGCGCCTGTACACTCCCCAGTCCTGAAGAATACCCGTACTCTCGATAGCCCGAATCATTGTTATTCTCATATTTTTTGAAACACGAGTATGCACCAGTCGTAGATCCATTAGAGGATATTGTATGAGAGTATTGCTTCCTCATCTTGGCAATGTCGTAGGCAGCCATCATTATGTCTCGGGGCAATCTCTTCTCACTCGGATTTAATGGCTTCACACTGAGCACCACTCGATACGCTTGCGGCGATACGAGAGCGGATGAATGTAAAATTTTAAGGAGACATTTAGGCAAGTATCCATTGAACAAGGCGAGTTCCATGTAAGATATTAGCTTCGTTTGTCTGACGAGTTTCGACAACCCTGCAGTCTTTCTTAAGCCTTGGATGTCGTGAACAGCAATGCCGACGAGTAAATTCATGAGAACTACGGTTACAAACATCAGGAATAAGACGTAGGTTACCTGTGCAGAGAATTCGAGCAAAACTGGTGGATCATTCCCATCGGGCTCGTTCAATAATAAATCCAAGTTCAGCTCCCCAATCATCATAGTTAGTACAGTTATAAATCCCATAAATGGATTCGCGAAAGACGAAGAGTCGGGAAATATCACACAGAAACTTATTGTGAAACCAATTAGAATACAAGAGTATGCCATCAGTAGCTTTGCAAATTCCTTCTGGACCTTCTGGTACATAGCCACATATGTTCCAAAAACCGGTAGCTGGCCTATCATCATCATCAAATTGGTCCATCCCGCTAAAACAGCAAAGGCACCGACATGGTTCTGCCATGTATAAGTTATATTAGTGTAAATATATGAAATTAGGAATACGCTGACAATCACAAACCACTCGATTATATTTTCCGATTGCATTAAATATTGTTTTACAGTGGAGTAACCAGCAATACCATACACTTTTCTAAATATCTCAAATATCGTTATGCCAGCCAAAACCCACCATTGCATCTCTATGACAAAAGGATTCTTTCTCAACAAATCTCCCAGTATTGATTGTTTCTGACATAACTCCTGTTCCTGAATGGTCTCTTCCATGTCTTTACTTCCATTATAGCAGTTGTGTGCAAGTGCAGTTAAAACATAAAGCGTTAGACAGAGAACAAAAATAAAACTCAAAAATAGCCTGGCCACATAGTATTTGCGAATCTTTTCCCATTTGATGTATAGAAAAGCCGAACATAAAGGATGTAAAAGGACTTCCTTCTGGCCTTCATCGACAAACGTATTTAGGTAACTGATCTCACGCGGATAGCAGTGCTGAAGGATGCTGCGAAAGTCAAGTTCAAGCTCAACTTCCCTGTTGCTCGTTTGCGAGTGGTGTAACGTAATAGCGCAGTCCAGTTTTCTTGTTATCATTGCGAGCGAGGCGGGAGTCTTTCGAGCGATAACGTTAAGTGCCGAGTTACCCTTTTTAGATCTTGTCGTGACGTCAGCACCGTGATAGATTAATGTCTCGACGCACGCTGAGAGTCCGTCCAATGCAGCCAGGTGTAGCGGCGTGAAACCATATTCATCCTTTTGATTAACGTTGGCCCCCCAGCTTATTAATGTCTCTATGATGTCGCACGCACTATCTGATTTACCGATTGCCGCGTGAAGGGGAGTTCTCATATCGAAATCCAATGAATTAGGCTCAGCGTTTCCTTTCCTGAGCAATGACTCCACGCATTCCAAGCTTGCAGATCGGGCTGCTAAATGTAGAGCGGTAAATCCACGGTGATTCTTTAAGCTGGCATCAGCACCTTTAGATATCAACAAATCAACGCAATCTACGAATCCACCATCTGCAGCCAAGTGAAGCGCAGTCGATTCTCTGTCCCCTACTCGCGTTCTTACATTAGGGTCCGCTCCGGGCGTTTCTAGAAGGATCAACAGACACTGAATCATTCCCAAATCGGCGGCAAGATGTATTGCATTTGTACCTCCCGGTTCTATTAAGTTAACGTCGACACCGTGGGATATAAAAAGCTTCAAACACTCCACGGAGTTAGCTCTGACAGCGCAGTGAAGCAGACCACCTTCGCAGTTAACATACTTGACAGCAGCATGTACAGATGCTCCGCGGCTGATTAGCAGATTAGCAACTTGAACTGAATTTCCAAAAGCAGCACAATGTAGTGGCACGAAACATCTCGGCATGTAATTAGGATCCACTCCACACGACAATAGATAATTTGCGCACTCGGTCGATCCGCTAAACGCCGCAGCGTGCAAAGGGGACAAACCGAGAGCGTCAAAATGTAACGGATCGGCTCCGGTCTCCAGGAGCGGCGGGATGAGATGGTCGAGCTTCAGGAACGAGGTCCAGAACAAGCACACATTTCTCTCGGCTTCCGATGCCGTCTTGAAGGTGTTCACGGCTGACTCCAAGGTGATGACTGCAGATTCCAAATCATCTAAAAGCCTGAGTCTGCCGCCGACGGCGCGCATTTGCTCATGAGCACTTTGACGCAGCGAGTCGCGGCAGATGTGCGCAGTTAAATCTAGTGGAGGTTCTTCGAAACTGTCGTACATGTTGGGGGCGCTCTCGGCGGGCGGGGACGAGCCGGCGAGGACATATTCGAGATGCCCCATGGAGGGGTAAGCTCGTTCAAGAGATTCCTCATCGAGGGCGGGCGGCTGGGGTGAGCTGAGCACGCGGGAGACGCGTGGGCGGCGGTCCATGTCGCGTGGAAGGCGGGGGCCGTCATCGGGGAGCGGAGGGCGCTGGCTGCGGCGCGAGTAGAACCACCGCTTGAGGGGCAGCTTGCGCGTCGTGGGCATGCGGGCGGTCGGCGGCTCGGCGCGGGACTGACGGCTGCCGTCGCGCGCCGGACTATTGTCCATCAATTGCAGAGACGAGGATGAATCGCGCGCACCTTCGATGTAAGAGTACGTTTACAATGGCGGTCTTCATTTTATAAACCTGAGTTATTTATTTGCTCATTTTATATACAAAACTACACAACATTTTTATGTAACGCTGATTATGTTATTAATTAAAATGTCTAATCACAACCTAAAATTTTCTATTTTGTCCACAACCACATTTTGGTGATGAGTAATTATTAATTAACTGTTTATACATAGACCGTGCAAGTTAGTAAATGCCGTAACAAACTGTTATTACAAACGAATTAGCTAGTTCAAAACTTATAATTTAGAATTACCATGATCTTTAAGGGTTGAGAAGTATAGAGTAGGTTATAGTATCTACTCCTAGGACTGGACACATTCAGTGGAACTGGCCATCGAATATGTACTAGGTACGTTCTACAGCTAATGTGTTGTTTTGTTTAATTTGTGTAGGATAAGATCGTTCTGTGACCATCATTCTCTTTTGCACGGGGCCTCTTTCTTCTGAGGGCCTGTGGCATAATAATCATACTCCAAATAGTGTGCGCCCTGTGTGCATCTACTCTTAAGTGTTTTCCGCTAGTCCAGTGTGCCAGGGTCTTAAAGCAGCGAATGAAATTAACAATAATGTGTGCTCGCCCGCTGCGAATGTTTTTGTACGTATTTACCAACTTTTTGTCGTCAGCGTACTCCTCTGACATCATCGTGAGCATTGCAACTCGGTTTCTGCTCCATTTATTTGTTAACTCATCATAGTAAAATAAACTAATATTATTATTCATCAACAGAAATACACGAGGAAACCTGCACAGAACCTGGGAGTTCCCCTTAGAGTTTTTGAAGTTGTGTGATGTGACATGTATCAATCGCACTTGGCTAGCGTGAGATATTATCCCTCACATTATCAGACGAGACCGGGGCCAAGGAATGCAATAGTTATGAGCTGCAAAGCTGAATATTGATTTAGGAAGGCTTCTGGAGTCTTCAATAGGCAATTTTATTAGTTCTTACATCATATTTTTCACTGTTTGAAATGGAATTAAAGCAGTTACCTACTCAAAACTCTCATGAGTTGCTTATCTCTATAAAAACAAGTTACATACTCAAGCAGGGTGAAACACCTGGTATAACAGGAAAAGAAGAATGTAGCCCGGTAATGCATCGTATTGATTTTTTTCTGATTATTTAGAAAAAAATGGAAAAATAATCAAGTGTTGTATCGGCAGATATTAAGATCAAATTACGTCCCAGAGACATATTTGTGATCACGTGTCACATTTTACTGACTCCATGCCACCCAGGATGTATTTACTTGTAGTAATTTAAAAAAAGTTTAATATGATAAACTTAAGAAAAAAAACGTAAGAGTTACCTAACTATATTCAGTGCAAATTTGATCTGGAATTGTTATCATACAAAATTGTCAAGTTTGTATTATAAAAATTCCAGATCGAATTTGCACTGAGTATAAGTGCCTGCAATATTTATAAAGAATTAGTAACGTAGTATATAAACCTAACATTTATGATTTAACACTATTATTGTAGTCAGAAGGCGGTGAGGAAAGGGTGAGCAGGAGGAGCCAGCTGGTTTCTGGCATTAAATTTAAACGTAATAATAATAATTATATGTAGGTACATTAATATCTTCACTAATATTACGAAGCTGAAGTTTGATTGTTGCACCGCGCAAACTCACATAGTCCATTTACCAAAGAACGTTACCACAGAAAGTTTCATTTACTAAAGGAAGTGAAGATGAATGTATGAAGAAATTAATCGCCATGAAAGGAGTAAAATATTACACTAATTATGAAGGTGGTTTTAAAGACATAATATAAATCCTTATGGTAATATATACTTTATTTATCACTATTATTTATTTTATAACAAAATTGTCCTTGATAAAACTTGATTTCAATGTATAGTATCTGTTTTAAAACAAAATAGGAGTCGCGCTTGCGGCCATTCGTCTAACGAGGCGGGAATTTTTTCCTGAAATTAGCCCGGATAAAATCGCAGCAGCTAATTGTGTAATATTAGAGAAGCTCAATCCAGCCGATTCTCGTGGTGACTGATTTTATCTGAACCAGAGACTCCCTCTCCTCCCTTTCCATTCTCCATCCCCAGAGCGAGACACGCCATGACAAATAAATAATTGGTATTTATGTTTAATCTCGCCTTGTATCCTAAACTGTTTGTCACGTTATGAGTCATTGGATCGCGAGAATTCCTTAAGAGGGTGTGAGTGAGTTTTGTTTTATTTTAATCTTTTTTATGACTATGGAGGAAGAAACGTAAACAACTATCAACATTATATAACCCATAACTCTAACTGTCTACTGGAGGGGTCATATTAGCAAGTAGGAGATATGAGCAAATCATGGAGGATATAAGGAATTAAAATAAATAAATAAGAATTTATTAATGATACCGACCATTTGAACCATGAATTTAAGTAATTTAATTCAGTTTGTGATATAGTGAACACTAATACCAATAAAGCTCAGCGGCTTGTGTCGATAGTAAGTGATCGCCCGAGTAAAAGCAAAAGAGGGTGCGAAGAAATTGGTGACTACTGGAAAAAAAATGTTGAGAGATCCGTGCTTCATAGAGCACTAGCTTAGGTTAGGTTAGCCAACCTCTTTAAGAATCCTCATCACAGAAACATACCCTAAGATTTACTTATTTAGCTTAAAAGATTTAATAAAGTGGGATACTCATATTCAGAAGGGTATTTGGCATCTTTTCACCAGAACGGAAATATGGAAAAAATTGTTTAGTAACAAATTCAGAGAACTGCGAAGGAAGACGTTATGATCAATTCATTATTTAACCTTGTTTCTGTTTTGGCTCGGCAGTTCGCACCTTCGCACCAGGTCGTTCGTGGGAGGAACTAAATTAAGTGCTCGAAGAAATATGACATGTTAACTGTTTATATTTTTATGTAAAGTGTGGAAACTGCGCAGTTGCTCCTCATCAGGTCACGTGCAGATAATCGGTGGCGGATTATGGAACTGGTTTAATGCGGTGTTTCCCTGACTTAGTTTTATCTGCGATCTAGGATAATGCTGTAATTGTACAGGACATTGCTACGTAATAGCGGATCCTATGTAACTCATTTAATTTAAAACTAGAATGTATAAAGTACCGTGATGATTGCTATTCTAGCTTCGCTTCGGGAGAATAAAACTATCCAGTAATCCTTCTTGTCGTAAAGGCAATAAACATGCTCAATTGTGACTACAATTACATTGGAAAATGTTAAAATAGGTGAAATAAACTATTATTACTTTCTAAATTGGTCCATTGGTTTTGGAGGTGCCTTACTAATTTTACCCCTGTTATCCTGCGAGAACAAAGCCATTTCCCGGGATGAAACCTATCCTATAACTATTCTCGAGTTTTAAGCTTAGATTATGAAAATTTTCTTCTAAATCTGTCTTTTGCGTGAAACTCGAACAGACAGACAAACATACAATAATTCCAAAAAAATGTTTTGTTCTGTATATCTACAACAAAGCCTCTTTGCATCAAAATTTTCAAAAAATTTTGAACGCAGGTATAGAATTGACCCCTTACAATTTTATTTATTTTTAATATAGATAACGATGCCATCATGTCATTTTCTAATTTAACTTAACAGAATACCTATCTATTGAACTCAACGCGGTAAAGATTCTGTTTAAGAACGGTTTTTATTTTAGATATTAATTAGCTTCAGCACACTTCACGTGGTACGACGGGGCTGTAATCAGAGTAGAAGTTACGTTTGCCTAATTCCCTGTGTAATGAGCATCAGATCCAAACTCACAAACTCAGTGACATAACACGTTAGTGTGCCCATTACCTTCTAATTTTTATAGTCTGTCACGAGTAACGATTGATAGCTACTTTTATAATTATGCGTTTGTACCTATAATATTATAGAACAATAAATCAGCTTAATGACAGATGTGAATGCTGAGAAAGAGGCAACTGCAGGCGTGGGCCAAAAGACGGCCAATGATCGCAAAAATTCTTAAGCAGTTCCATGCTTTAAAGAAAATCTTGAGCCGTCCTTATTGGATTATATGGTCTGATAGTATGCCTTTAATAGATTGAAACCAGACATATAACTTTAATATATACAGTTCAGTAAGGAAGTACTGTAAGTGTGCAGTTAGTTATATATTTAAGTATAGTAGGCATACTTATTTAAGTAAATATATTTTGATAAAAGTAGAGTAACGAATTGGGTGCGGCTAATAAGAATTTTAAAGGTAGTGCATTCTCGCGCTAAGCGTGACCGTCCGATTATATATCGACCATTGTGGGTACACAGTGCTCGTTCCGGTTGCTTTGGATTTACTGATTTCCGCATTGAATCACCAGCTCAATGGCAGTTTGAAGGACATGGGAATCCGCGGACAATGATGTGCAAAGTTCACGGTTTTGATCCGATAACTAATGTAGGCAACGCTATCTACCTACTTGGTTTTATCCTGGAGTATTGTTAATTGTACTAATAAGGCAATGTTGCTGTTTGTTTTAGGTATGTTTGATGAAGTAACGTAAAGTTAAATTTCACAGAAGAGCTCGGTGGGTTGTATCGATTGTGAGTGATCGGCAAAACTAAGCAACAGCGGGTGGCTGCTGGATAGCTTACCTTGACTATGGCCATAGATTGGCTGGTGACAACAAAATCGGTGTTTCGGGGGCTCACAAAGCCATTGGGCCCGGATCAAAAGTTATTCCGGCACTGGTTTTGGTCAAAAATTCTCACTGGAGCAGCTGTTGGCTTCCTCATTCATGAGAAACGATTTGTGTGAGTTGTGTTCTTTAGCAGGCCGCTGATGGGTTGTGACCAGCGGATTAGTTAATTCCTCCTCTCAACCCATCACGACCCACTATTGAGCACGGGTCTCTTCTCTAAATGAGAAGGTTAAGGACGTAGTCCACCACGCTGGCCAAGTGCGCATTGGCAGACTTCACACACCTTTGAGTTTTGCAAACTCCCCGGCATGCAGGTTTCCTCACGATGTTTTCCTTCACC
>DWJZ01003546.1:0-16846 GCA_018249125.1 Asbolis capucinus
CCCATCTGAATGTACTTAAATTAATGACAATCAACAAACGGACCATAAATTGACTCTATCCTTTGTAGCGGATGAAATAGGCGGCCGCGAGCCTAGCGGCGCTCTCGATTGCGGCACCAACCTGGCGGATCTTCTGTCTTCAGCGTTTCCTCCAGACAAGAAGACTGATGTCAATGTCCTAGGGCCTCTTCTCGCCCGAGCTCCGTCGCCGACTCCCCACGCCAACGGCAGCGGTGAGGGCTCGGAGTGCGCTTCCACGTCCAGCGGAGGCTCCAGTGCCGGCCGCGCGCCAGCTCCCCCTTTGCCGCGGAATACACTCGGGCCCTTCGATGACAAGCCCCTGCCTACTTCCACGTGGCCTCCTCGGGCTACCTTTGATGCTACTGTTCTTCAGGTACGTGTGATTTAGACTGGAACTAAGAAGAAATATTAACACTTTATTAAGTTGCTGATAAAGTAGAATTTTACGCTTTCATAAACGTAAATACGTAGAAATTGGTTATACTATAATTATGAGAAAAAGTGATTTTCAGCTGCAATGTCAAGTTTCTGATATCTTGGGATTTTAATGGAGCTTGCATTACTTCCTCTAATATTACTTTGTAATACATATAATTTACATTAGCAAACAGAACTACAAAAAAAATGGTAGTCAGCTTCGTTTTTACTAACTATAATAATTTGCAGGAGGTGGTTGGCAATGCGCTTGATGACTTGCATCTGGATGATCCGTTGAACCTGGTGGCCTCGTTAGATCGGGACCTATCGGATGGCGAGGGGTTGCTGGGGGGCTCGGCTCCTGTTAACATCCCCACGGCGCGCGTAAGGGGGTTCAGTCCCCCGGCCGGGGGCTCCCCGTTGCCACCGTTCCTGCGATATGCGGAGCCCGAGCGGTTGTTCAACTCGCATATGAAGGCGGGCAGCTTCGGTGCCGCGCCCGCTGGGCCATTTGAATTTGGTACTTCGCCCAGCGCCGGTGGGGAAGTCACGCGGCTGCGTGAGGAGGTTAGTATTTTATAAATGAGTAAAATGTTTCATCTTTTACAATGTAATTAACCTATTTAAATAACCTTTAACAACTGAGTGCGTTAGTTACACACGTCACACCCCCCCTTTTTATATGGTCTTTCGTTCCGAACATAAATCATCAGCTTTATAATATTAAAAATGTATTTTTGATTTCAAAAAGATAGTAGTAAACAATTTTTATATCTAAGTTACCGTTACACCTATAACTCAAACAGGTGGCTGCGTCTCGCGCGCTGGCTGCACGCTGGGACGAGCGGATCACTCAGGCGCGTGCTGCGTGCGAGGCGTGGCGGCGTGAGGCGGACGAGGCGTCGCGCGCGGCGGCGCTGGCCGAGCGGCAGCGGGACGAGGCTCTGGCGCACGCGGTGGCGCTGCGTCGTGAGCTGGACGCTGCGCGCGGGGCGGGCGCGGGTGGGGGCGCAGGCGGCGGGGCGCGGCGCGAGCCACGCGGCCTGCCGCTCGCCGCGCTCAAGGCGCTGCAGACGCAGGCGCGCGCTGAGCTAGAGGAGATTGAAAAGGTAATTGTTTAGTCTGATAACTGATTCTCGCTTTCTATCATTCTGGCTAAACCCATTGATGGCCCACTATTGAGTATGGGCCTTTCCTAATACTGAGGAAGCCTGGAGCATAATCCAACGCGCTGCACAAACGCGGAATGGTGGGTGTTTCTATCAAATAACTTTACATAATCTCGGGATAAGTTAATAGGTTAAATAGTAAATTAGAACTGTAGCTGTTTAGAGTGGATTCCAGTTACTTCACAGATTTATACAAAAATATAATAGTGTTATAAAATAGTAAGGAGCAAAGTTATAATATTAATGAACCTGATACCTAGTTAGAAGTAATCCTGTTTTCTAACTCGGCCAGACATATAAATTCGACATATAAATCGTCAATCTCAGTTTATGATTGTTATCTGTAATGTGTATTCTAGCCATGAAAGCGGATAAGCGTGACGTTTAAAATATAAATTATGAACATTGTGTTCAGGTGCTGTACCTGGAGACGGCAAAGAAGTGCATGTCGTGTGAGGAGCAGCCGCGCTCGGTGACGCTGGCGCCGTGCAACCACTATGTGCTGTGTGACTCATGCGCGCCCGCCGCGCTCGAGTGCCCCTACTGCCAGACGCCGGTGACGCCCGCCGGCACGCAGCGCCACCAGTGACGACGACAACAAGCAGGTCACCGGTAAGGAGGCGTGACAACAACAACAAAGTCACCAGTAGGGAGCTGTGACACCAACAACGAGGTCACTGGTAGGGAGCTGTGACAACAACAACCAAGTTACCGGTAGAGAGCTGCGACAACGACGTCGAAGACAATGGTAGGGAGCTGCGACAACAATGAGGTCACGAGTAAGGAGCTGTGACAACAACAACGAAATCATCAGTAGGGATCTGTGACAACAACCAGAAGGTGATCGCTAAGGAGCTGCGACCACAACAACAACCAAGTCAGCTCGGTTATTTTGTAAGTGATTCTGTTAACTGACAGATTTGTTTTTATGCTGTTAAGATGACTTACTCAACAATATTTTGCATCTACACATGGATGCTTAAAAGATCGTACATTATTTTACACCGAGATAGGTATTGATATTGTTCATTATTTTTATTAATATAAGTGACCAAAACAATAGCTACTAACATCAAAAATTTATGGTAAAAACTCTGATATAGTTTTTTTCATTTTTCACATTAACCTGTAACCATTCGCTTTTAGATTTTTTACCATTTATCTGATATAGCTAAAATATTTAAAATTTAACAAACAAAAGGCTGCGAAAACACCTTTTTTATTTTTGCATCTGTAATGTGTCGCTATTTGTAAGGTTAAATGATCCCAGATCTTTGTGATGGGCACTGTGTACTGGATACACTACAATTATAAGCTATTTAATATAAATCATTTAATTTCCATGAAATGCATTAAGGAATTTATCTCGTTTTTGTTGTCTTCCGCAAGATGGCCCGAAAATAAATGTTGAATATAACTTTATACAATTTATTTCTATCATAAAATATTTTTTCATATTAACTTTCAAAAGTTCAGCATCCTCTTTAACAAAGTTTCCTTGTGTGGCCTCAGATATGATCTCCCATTTAATACAAATAGAGGGAATTTAGTGGTGTAATTTACCCTCTTACCTCCTAACAGAAGTTGCTCTTTATCGGGTTGTTGTCTCAAATGTAACTTCTGGTTCGTGTATGTGAAGTTGTGAATTGATGCGATTAAATTTAATCAATATATTTTTGTAAGAAAGTGGGAGTTAATCGGTGAGGTTTATAACTCAATATGAATCAATGTGTAGGATATGTAGTGATACAGAATATAGTAAGACTTATTGGAATATAATAATTGGAGAATATATCTCGGGTATAAAATCAACGCTCCATTTCACGTAACCCTCTGGTGACATTTGTCACCCAGATTCTTTATATTCTGTAACACAGACTGTTACACCAAAGCTAAGCATTATAATATATAGACACAATGTTAAATACATACAGATGATTACATTTTTATATTTCTCTATTAAAATTAACGTAACATTTACTCAATATTTTTGGTAAAAATAAAATATATATTATGTGCATATATATTTAGTGCATGTTTAAACACTGTAGTGGTTTTGATGGTATAGCAAATGTGCTTTTGATGTTGATTAATTTTCGTTTGTTTAGAATCATATACTTGAAGCTCCTTGCTTTCTATCGGATAAATTAAATCATATTTATAGATATTTATGAGATGTACAATCCAGTGTTAATATTGTAACTATATCGCTCTGACCACCAGTAAATATTATATACAGCCATATATCAACGTCTTTGATGAAGAATAAAAGGTAATAAATACTTCACTGTTACATCATTTTATTATATTTCACAGAAATTATATATAAAAAGTTATAGTATCATTTAACATGTAGGGTATATTATACTACTTAAACAGTGTGTGTCTCCATAAATTACATATATATGAAACGTGAGGAGAATTGGGAACACTTATCGCAGATACAGCCTATTGAGTTGAAGAGGTTGGCCTAGTTTATATGGTTGATTTTTCTAGTAACGTTTGAAGAGGAGTATAGCCCAAATATAAAACAGCGCTATTTTTCAGGGCGGTATAGTTGATGCACTGAGGTAATGTTGGCGGTTCCATTAATATTCTGAATCAAGATACGAATGTTGACGGGACGCGCCTTCATCCGTTATAATGATACTTGAGAATTTATTGAACCTGTAGATTTAGTTTTATATTCGAATTTTTAAAGGACTGCGCACATTGCACCAACTCGATGTCGTTTCTCTCTAACACAACGCAGCGTTTAAAATGTTTTTAAAACTTAATTTTCTGTAAAAGTTGTGTACGCTTATGCGTAAATTCGAATATGTAGAACTCAACGTAAAGTCTATTCGAATGATTTTCTGAATCGAGTGGGTGGCGAGTTGGAGTCGAGTTGGTGATGAGTTGGTGCAATGTGAGCAAATCTAATTCTCGTTTTTCCGATTAGTATGTTACATTACGTAGATAAAAATGCGACGAGCCGGTTGAAGTTGTTTATGTATCTTGCATTTTAACAGTAGCGGTAAGGAAAAGTGATTATAACATTGCTTCCTTTGTTCTTTTAAAGCACAACGTTGTTTAGACATCTAAGGACCAATCTAGATGTATTCCCATGACGGCGTTGCTCTAAGGGTGTCTCTACACTATATTGATAAAATATTGTCATCAAGTGGCATGGTAAATAGGCCGAGTGTTTTTCAATATCAATTGTTATATATTTTTTAATTAAAAAGGGATTGTTTCATTTTAAATTAGTGAAATATTTCTGTTTACAAGCTTTAACTTAAGTTTGATTCTTTTCTATTCACAAACGTGTGAATATTTACTTCTGGGCTCATTACAAAAGAAACCTGTAGTTGTCTTTTAGTCAACAGAAATACTCACAACGCTTCTTATACATATAGTAAAGATTTAAGAATGTTTAGGTTTGACATTTGATGGAGACAAACTTAGAGAAACTTTTGGAATTCCTAATTTTTATACAATATTTTATTAGGAACTAGGTTGGAAGCACTTTTGGCAAATTATAACAGTTGTGGAAAATAGCAAACTGTTGTACAATGGTATGAATAAAGGAATTGCTTTCTAGCATAAACAAATATAAGCACGCTGTCTATGGATCGGACCATAGACTATATATTTTTTAATGAAACTAACGAGAATACCGCGTGAGAATTGTTTTTTGTTTGTTTTTTCTCCTTCATTTAGAGTTATAGTGCATTTTATGTGTACATTCCCAATAATTTCTAGATTATTATTTATTATTCATGTTATTGGTGAAGGTGAATAACGTTCGTTACATTTAGTATAATCATTTTAAAGGAATTGTGGTTATTTTCAAATCATTGTTATCAATATAACGTCCTTTATGATGACGATTATAAAAAAAAAAACATATATGTCGCCGATTTTTTAAATTTCGGTGTCACCTTTGCATTTTTAATGGAAGTAGATACGGAAGTAGCGGTGTTGAGTGATGATTATTGAATAATATGAAACGTGTTCAAATTAATCGTTACTAGATCATGTAGTTGGAAGAATCGATTTATATCTCGCTTATTATGTATGTGTGTGTGACGTCTGCACAGTGAGGGCACACACACACGCAACGGAGTACTATATAAAGAGTAATGTTTCTATAACGTACATGTTACGCATTATTTAGGTATGTGGAACTCTAATTTTTTTTTTCAATTTTACTACATTTAAAGATATTAATATTTATATATTTTGAAGATGAAAGAAAATCTTTAACGTTTTTTGTATCGGTATATTATAATAGTAATAACAAATTTAACTTAGATTTATATGACTTAGCGTTAAGTAGTGTTTTCAAATTGTAATGGACATATTTTAAGAGTGTAGTTGCAAACGTCGTGCATTGTAATCTGAAGCAATATGACCACAGCCGCCTTTTACTCAATAATAATCAGAATATATAGTCTATATACGAGGGGGTGGCCGTCCTTTCTCGAAAAATATACTCTATGCTATAAAAAATAAGAATCTGTTTCATTACACTCGTTGTTTTAAATTTTCTACTGTTTCTACTTTTGGAGAACTTTTGACGCGTTTATTTTTATATGGTTAAAAGTAGAAATGTAGCGAGACAGTGGGGAATCTTGGCGGCTGCCTCCCGCAGTAGTCGACACAGCACATTTTGTGTTGGTTTGTAAAATGGTATACAGTATATCGATGGATATTGCATGTGCACATTATGAATTATGACACGCGCTGGATATTGCTGCACTTTGTTATGAATCATTAAATAATTTATAAGTATGTAGTAATGTATGAGGCGAGATTTGTCATTACGTGTACTATAAATGGAACATAACTTTTGTGATCTTTGTATGGCCAGTTGGTAGTCAGTTTTCATAATAAAATAAAATGAAAATAAACTAGCTTTTACCATGGTAGAGGCGGTAAAACATATATTTTATTTTCGATTTTAATTAATTAATATTTACAATTTTCATTTTATTGTAACAGAGGCCATAGAAAAAAATATCAGGCATACATATATCGTAGTTTTTTAAACTACGCCAAAAAGGGATTCTATTGCTCCGTTCATGAAATGTTACACCTCATTTTATCTATATTTTTTTTTCTCACGAGTTTCATTCCTAGCCTCAAAGACTTTCCAGCCATTGTTTATGTGACATAGAAAAATGAAGATTTTATAAGAATGAATAATTGTATAAAAAAAATACAAAAATATTTAAGTTGCTCTTAGTTGTGATTTCATAACAAGGTGCAGTGTAGTCCAGCGTGTGCGGTGGCCTAAATTGTCACAAATGTGTTTGTGTGCGTTTGCGAAGTGTCAAAAAGTATTTATGAAAGCGGATGATTAGTGTTTGTGTGCGAATGCAAAATGTCCTGTGTGGCCATCGCCTATAGTAGCTTGCTAGTGTGTAATAATTCTAATTATCTAAAATTTAGATGTGTATTAGAGACACAATTATTTTTATATAGAATCTTTATCACATGGAGAATACTTGCAACTAATAAATTTATTGAGAAATAACAATTATTTATGCGAAAAAGTATTGGGCGTAAATTATGAATATGTAAACCGTATTGTACGCGATAGGTTCTATTGTTTTCCAAGTGATGATCAGAGATTGATTCAATTTTTTGATTTGTATAATTGTCAGTTATTGAATTTGAAAACATATCAGGATACGATATAGTTACATAATTTATTTTGTGATTATGTACGTGTGAAGCGGTGACGGCTCTGCACGTTTGAATTTTTTAAAGATTATAATTTTAGATTTGAGATCGCATACTGTTGAGATTTCCAATATTAAAATTTTATATTTGGAGCAACAGTGATACACAGCAGTAATTTTGATAAAGGGAGATTTTAAGCCAGGCGAGCTGAACTTATATGAAAAAAACTTCGATAGCGTGTTTCAGGTCACTGTGACTACTATGTGACGTACATATGTATCGCCACTTGGTCATTGATTCTTATAAAATCACCTGCCAACAGCTTTTACCACTTCCACCCAGGGGTCACTGGTGGACAATGCCATTACGCATCAAGTTATGTCCATTGTTCTCTTTATAGGAGGTGACATAAATAAAAATAATGTATAATCTATTAGATATAAACGCCTCGGCGCCACATCGCTTCACACCTGCAATAAAGTCATGACACAAATATAACTCAATTCAAATCAATATTTATTAAATATATATATTAATATAGTATGCTGGTATCTGTTTGTCTGTTTGTATTGAATCGACAGGCGCGGTGTGGTTCTTGTTGTTGTTTTTTTTTATGATGATTATTATTATTGTTTTAAGTAATTATTTACGGTATACAAATCCATTTTGCAGTTTGCATTTTACGTTATTTTTTACTTAAGGACCAATTTTGTTTAAAGCATTGAAGTTTGTTGCGTACGCATAATAACCCCTTTTTATATTTTTAATATAATATTTTTTTCAATTATTTAATCTTAGGTAGGTAGGTCCAACAAATTCTTTCAAATTTATTATTGTTAATTAGAAATAGCTAATGTTATTGTAGAAACCAATTCGCGTTCACACTCGCAGGAGATCAAATGAATTATGTTTTTCAATTTTTATATATATGACTATATGCATAAAGCTTTTATTACTGTCACGATAGATATGTTAATGAATCATTTTCAAATCCATGTGATACAACATGTAACAGAAGTGAACAGTATGATTATTCTAGGTAGGTAGGTTTAATAAATTTTAAATTCCATTCAATACAAGCTTGTTTTATTTATTTTCCTATAACACACTCCTTTTAATAGACAACTCGCAGGGGCGGCGTGATGGAGCATGGTACCGTTAATGGGTTGAAGCCAGATTAGCTGAGGCGTTTTATCAAGTACGCATCAGATCAATGTACGAGCCCTTACTACCTCAAAGAACAAAATGCGAAAATCTTTAACTCGATAGAGTTTGACAGAAATACAAAACCATGTCGCATGTATGTATATGCCATGAAACAAAACTACTGGTCTGATTTGAATTATTCTTTCAGTGTTCGTTCAAGGGCCGGTGACTCGCCTGGCGAGTCCAATGTTTTTCGCTAATATTTTCTAAATGTGTCCATATTTTCTACTCAAATTCAAAGTGTAGACTAAATAAATGCTAATATGAGCATATACGCCGTGGCTCGTATTTAAGACTATTTTTCTATTGTTGTATTGTGTAATGCTTTGAACATGCTAGGAGAGTTCACTGATGCAGGTTCTTAACCTTTAAATTATTGATTTATTACATGACAAACATAAATTACAATGTAAACTTCATGTAGCGTCACTCAGTATAACGACAAACTCCTTAAAGCGTCGAAATCATACGGCTTTGGTTGGTTTACCTTGTCTTGCATTCTGTGATACACTCACATTACGCCCATTCACAATAAAGACAATTACCTAGTGAAAGGTTCTATTTTACTTGTCAAAATTACCAAGACCTGCGCAGATGTGTATGTTCTTTTGTTGCTGTACTATACCTTTGATAAATAAATTCCTTATAGCTTTATTCATTGGCGCATAATAATTGGATTATCAGTATTATAGATACCGATAAATACCATAATACCGACCTTTCGATGAAATCCGTTCTTTTGTTCATAAATTCAAAAGGAACTCCTTATCTAACACAGATTTTTTTCCCTCCATTTAACAACTATCTATAACATCAAAATACATATGTACAGTCCCTTGTATATACTACGAAAGAAACTTACCTCCTTTTTTATTTGATGGGTTTTTATTTAGCCATGTTTATATGTACGTGGAAACACTTTTTAATCTCGATATAAACGTTGTGGAGACTGCGACGGCCATAAAAATAACAAATTATTAAATTTTACTAAACATTATGCCAGTGAACTCGCGTAGCGAGTCCATTTAAAGTAAGTTGTGCCGGCGACTCGCCTGGCGAGTCTATCGTATTGGCATTGAACGTGTATGGATAACATATTGATCCTTGTATGTATGTGGGTGAGCGTGTTATGGACATTTGTGGCGAATTTATAAAGATTGGAAATATTGTGAATTTAGGAAAAAAAAAACCTTTAGATGTAGGGACTTCCAGTATTTAATTTAGAATGCGTTGGTATTCTTTTTTCTTAACGATGGGAGAAGATCAATACATATCCTCCCAACGGAAAACTTGAAACACCTCGATTTTGCTTCCAACTGTGTGTAGAAGTTACTAAGAGATTGCGTCTACTAGTATGAAGGCTTCGGTTTAAAATATCCCTGACCCAGTGCAGCTTTTTAAACAAGTATTTCGGTTTTAATTCCATACGATTTTATAAACTGCACGCGTTGTGGAGTTACCTCCTAGCTCTCAAGTTTAAAATATGTATGTTACGAAATGTATATACGTATAAAATTAAAAGTCAATAGTATTTTTTATATTTTAATAAATAAAAGTCATAATATTACATTCTCTGAAAGTGTTATAAAAATCATAATTATCATGATAAAACAATTTGAATTACCGATCCATGCATGATTTGATTTATTAAGACGGCCAACAGTAGAGTGCACTAAACAAAATGGCCGCGATGGCTGTCATGGCCGCACAAAAAAAATACAGAAAAACAAAACACAAACAGCCACACAAAATATTTAAAATTAATTTTCACTTAAAAATACAAAGCAGACTAATTCAATTTGCAGGACGGAAGGCTACTGGATCGGTCCAAAACAATTAGCTGCCAATAAATATAACTTTAAACTAAAGTGAGAGAGGTATAAAAACTTACTTTGGTAAAAGGTAAACCTAACTAAACGGACACACCAAGCGATATTGTATCAGGATTTCATCAGGGTGTATCCAAGTAGTACAAAGGTACATATTATGCCAGACGATTGTGCATACAGATTATAATAAATTAATAAAATTATTTTAATATACTTTATAGAACTTTAAAAATACTAGCTAGGCAATTTGTAACGCAAGTGAGCAATTTATAGATAAAGTAGCAGAGGTTTGCCAAACAATATTACTTTCGCGAATTAAAATGAAAACAAAATATATTTTCACAGAATTATCATGAATTAATCTTTATTTTTAGGCAGAATATATTTTATAAGTGACATGTTTCAGCTATCAGCTGACTCTTTCGTTACGTACAAACCTTTACTACATAATAAAAATATTTTGCAACAAGTTACATGATAAACATGTTATATTGAGGCCATGTCATAGTATGCAGATGATCACCTGCTGTTGTAAATGCTAAACTTATTCAAATACTGGGAAATTAACTAAAATATAAAATAAGCTATTGCTACCATATAAAATAGCTTTCCATATATCTTTTAGGTAAAATAAATAGAAAACAAATTTTTGTATAAACTATAAATGTAGGTACTTTAAATTGATTTTTATTTATCATGCCACAAATTAGTAATCAGATCTGTCAAACATGTCAGTATGTTATTTATTTATCATTTGAACTCATAATAGAGAGCTTATTTGTTCAATTTATATTAATAAGTTATACTAAATAATATTTATTGTGACACCGCAGGTTGTCTTAAAGTTTAATTAAAATATTGGTCTGACTAACACAGAAAACGTTACGTACTTGTAACATGAATGTTATAGAATTATTTGAAAATAATGTTGCAAATAAAACTTATAAAATAATGCAACAAAACATCTATGTGATAGAAACGGTTGGCAACTAGGAAAAACTAAGTTTCTAAGAGGCAATTTTACAGTATGAGAAATACCCAAGTTAAACTTATGCCAAATACATTACATACATTACATAACCAAATACATTACATAAGCATAAAAAATAAGCCTACTAGTATAAGTTTTTCATTTTTTATCGTCGAAGAAAATGTATTTAATTTATTTTCTGACCTATTTCAAGTGGTACTTTTAAAACAACCCGTAATGTCCAACCAGCCAATAATATAAATATAATATATAATATCTAGTATAATCTCTGATGTTGTATTTGATACCGCAGTTATCCTATCCTAAGTTTACTCTATCTAAAGCTTAGTGCGATGGACCGTGGTCTTGGAGCGACATGAGTAGCGGGTACTACATCGACCACATAGCCTAATAGACTGTTCAAATAAATTTAATGAAAATTATTTTTTCTTAGGAACCAATAGGTCACTTAACGAAAGTCGGTACGCATCAAATAATTTAATATAAATTTGAAAAAAATAATAATTTTAACATTTACTATAAAAAAATAACCAAATTCAGTCAAAAATTGGTTAGTTCAATTTCTTTTATACATGAAGTGAATGCTTGACTACAAACCCATCTCATGGTATTTGGCGATGTAGTCTTAGATGGTAAAGTTGGGCCATATAAATTGAATTAAGTCGTTATATTGCGCGTGGTGTCTAGTTTAAAATACCGATTAGTCTAATGCACGGGTCGGCAACCTTTTCTATATAAGGGCTTCAAATATTATACGGATATTATTGTGGTTCGAACATGTTACATTTCCGACAATATTCATTGTTATTCCAATTTTAATGACAAAATTAGATCTTCTAATCGCTAATTCCATTTTTGAGGTTGTTATTGATATTACTTGACATTATGACCATCGGTGATCATCGCGCGGGCCGCACCGTAGTAACATGCGGGCCGTAGGTTGCCGACCCCAGATCTAATGTATTACCAGAAACTATATGGCTATCTAGTAGGCTATGTATTCGTTACATTATAATTATTACGCTTCGTCTTAAGTCACGTTACATTAATGACTAATAGTGGCAATCATTATCATTAATTTTCTTAATTACTACTTGTATGTAGGCGACACTCACACATCCATGTCATTACTTTATGTATGAAGATAACATCCATGAATTAGGCTCATTGCTCCCGCGTTACAGTTTTCGTAAATCCTGCGAGATTCCTCTGGTCTAGACGGAAAAATCCATACACCGGTGAAGCTTGGTTATTTAAAGAATTAGCAAAAGAAATGAACAGAAAAGTTAGTTTCAAATTATAACGTAATTACAAGCAGCTTAAACATATTTTACTGTAACAGAAGCAACCTTAGAATTCCATAAAAAAGGGCAAATGTATTAACATCCTTAGATTCATATATTCCTACATATAACTTAACATTTTCTCGACTGAAAATTTCATTTATATAAATATATTATTTAAACATCAAAGTTCGGAATTCTGTGTAATTACAATACCAAACGTGGTCAGAAAAATCGTAAAATTAAATATGTTTCACACTTTTCCAGGACGGAAGTGCGGAAAGTGTAAAATTAAAACAATTTTAAAATATAAAGATTACACTTGATCCATACAATTTAGACATTGTAAAGAATATAAATATAGTCATGGGGGACAAAATACAATAAGGGCTTATTCTTTAAATGTTCTGTTTTTCAAATAAAGACGTAACTCTTATTAGCTTGTCTAAGGAGTTACGGCTTTACTGTTTTCCGTAGTCGATACATAGAATCCTTGGATTATACATTTTATAGGCAAATTGCAATTTGTGTGTGTGTATACACAGAAACAAAATAATGAATTCCATTTTGTTTTTCCGTGGCATCGTCTCAATATATTCAAATCTTATCATTACTGAAGACCAAATGCAATAAAATACTGAGATTTTCATAACTGATGGCAAATAGGTGGAATATTTGCCAGAGGAGGTCAAGGCTTCTTCCTTATTCTGTGCCCAAAATAAACTGGACTCTTTGGAGGCCTATTTTGCCTGTCATACTATTACGTCACTGCCAAAAAACTGATGGTTATTTTAACTTAATTAAATTACCATTAACACATGTAATTTTCAATATATTTAAATATATTTAAGCTTTGCATACATTCCCTTCGCATCACTTACAATTATCCGAAGCCCGTTTGTCGACTACACTTAGCATATAAGTATAGTTTATAATTTATTATAAAATTGTGCATAAAAACTCCATTGAGAAAAAAAAATTCAAATAATCTTAAAAATTATATAATTTAAATAGCGTAATAAAAATTTTAAAATCAAAAGTTATTATATTTTTTTACTGTAAAAAATATAACACAAATAATATTTTAAAGTTTTGATAGATACGTTGTTGTATAGTAATAAAATAAAATAAATACAATTTAAAAAAATTAAAGACCCAATACAATACTAAATATTTGGCCAATATATTTGGCCTATTAACAATACTAGAAATATTGTTAAATGCTCTTTGGCCAATACGTATTCTGCACGATTTGGGAAGTTCACTACAACATATGTGTTTTATTCTTAACAAAAATTGGTTAGTAATAATTGGTCATAAAAGAAATTCATACAACTAAAATACCAGGCTGTATCGATCGTTATTGACCGGTAAAGTTAAGCAACAGCAGGCGCGGTCGGTATGCGGATGGATGTCCGCTGCTGGCAATAACTCTTGACCGATTCCGTGCTTCAAAGGGCACGTAAAGCCGTCGGAACCTATTGTTATCATTAGATAGCAATCGTTAAGGCATTTCGGAGGCCTTCGAGCGGCATAAAAACTTTCTACACCTGGCTACTAACCCCTCCACAACCTACGGGGGCTGTGGGCCAATAAGTATGGCTTCAAAACTAATTTTTATCGGCCCTACACGACATCTTCAAATGCTTCAGGCTTCTAATCTTTTATAAATAGGCAATAGACAAAATTGAACTAATATAATTACAATAATAATAAGAAAAAACATACTAAAAATGATATATTTTAGTCAAATAATAGCTGTCCTTCGAATTTTGAGCGCAATTTGCACCAACTCCCAAGGGTCCCATCAGACAGAGACAGAAAGCAGAGCACATTTTTAACGCACTTAATACTTTTGGGATCTTTAATATGAGGTTCATTCATTCATGTCACTTCTATTAAAAATTAGAGAAAAAGACCGGACCGAATTAAAAATGAACTTTATTTCAATGTCCCAAAACTCATTTTACAACGCGATAAATATATTCTCTGCTTTCCGCGAACAGACCCTGAATGTAGGTGTTAGATATTTCCACTTTAAGCTTAATCTCAATGAAATCTACACCTTAATTCTATTTAATTACAGTTCATATTCGCACTAAACTACATGGTCGGTTAGATCCAAGTTGACAACAATCTATTCGAGTTCTAGTCTTATATAATGAGCTCAATTTTAAGGCAATTTTAGGCAAACCAATACAAGCCCTATATTTAATGTAATAAGATTTATTTTACACTTACGACCTATTTAAATCGAGATTCGTTCGTTTAAGTTATATCTAAATGTTCGTGTTTATTTTAGGACATATATTATGGGACGGTCAAGTATGACGTAACGATTTTTGTAGAGGACTATTGGTGTTACGTAACGTTACGGTAAATTACGTTACGTTAAATTACGTTATGTTAAATTGATTTTGAAGTTATATTTCTTATGGCGCCTAAGACAAAAATGATGAGTAAATTTTTAAGAACCGCGTGCACACCATCACAAAAAAACGGGCCCCCTAAAGTTAGCTAGTCAACATTTTAGTTTTTTCGATGTGCACTAACACCTAGGCTGCCAAATTTTTTTTAAAATAAAAAGCATCAAAACATATAGTATGCTCCAAAAATTATAGTATTTTATGGAGAGAATAAAATATAGTTACATTTTTAACTCGTTTATTAAAAACTGTATTTTTTTTGTTTCACGCACACGCACAATACGTTCGTCAAATGAAAGGCGCGTTAAAAAATTGTAGGTTTTTTTTCCTACTTTTAGTGTTGCAGTATATATATTTATATGTTGTACAGAAATAGAATATTTTCGCGTGCGTATTTCTTGAACAGTATATAGCATAGAGTCCCGAAATATAGTACAATATCATATAATATAGTATAGTAGTATGGTTGGCAACCCTACGCACACCGTCACCAAAAAAGGACATCCTGAAATTTATTTTTTTAGTGGCGTTTTTTCTATAAAATTTTCAAAAGCATTTTTATCATATTTCGTCATAGAAGTAGAACTTCTTACGTACGTACATAAGTAGAAACACTTTTCTGTTAATAATAAAATTTTATATGATTATGAGGCGAAATACCGGCACTCTGCGTTACACAATTGTGACTTGAACGTATATAAGAATAATATGTTACGTAACGCTTAGAGGGGGCGGGGGGAGTTCAAAAATCTTCAAATCGTTACGTTATACTTCAACGACTCCTATACAGTATACGTTAACGTATTTTAGCTTTTACGTAGCTTATAATTAAGTTTTGAGTGGGATTTTAGTGTCACTATAGTATACTTCAGAATACTTCAGAAGATGAATCTGTGTATGAGATTATCGTTTTTATTTATTTATTTTCGATACAAACCTTTTTTGTATTCTACAAATTAAACATAATATTTTTCTAAATTTAAAACATAAATACAGAAAAAGGTTTGAATCAATAAATATAATAAAACAATAAAGTCATCTCTTATTTATTATATGTATTCATGTTAGACAAAAACCTTTTTTTGTATTCTATATTTTAATATTAGAACAATAAATATTATTAATTTTGTGTAGTATATAAAATACAAAAAAGGTTGATCATGTCGGTGGTTTTTGATGCACATTGCACGTTATGCCGTACATGTGAATAATCAATGCGATCTGTACCTTACGGTTTAGGTATTAAGATATACTTCAGATAGTTATTTACCATTTTTCCAAAACCGGCTTCACGAACAAAAACACTTCCTTATTATGTTTGTGATTTTTTCCGCCAATTCCATAATGTAACTAATTTCGATAAGATTCCACAATATTTTGTAAAATTAGAAACGGAGTTTTCGTCACAAATTACATTTCATCAAAATGGCAAATACGCTAGTTCATGGGCGTATCGAGGGTGGCGCAGAGGGGGGATCTTCCTGAAATTTGAATATCAGTGAAAACTTTTTATTTACTCTATGATTTACATACAATTTAGCATAGTATATAATATAGTTGTAAGTTTCCCGTAAGAAATTAAATTAAAAATCCGGATATGTAGTTGTCAAAAAAGTACATGTCGACGACGTAATCTTATGAGTTACTCTGAAGAGCTGCACCCTTACTGTTTTCTATCGTCGATATTTGACATAATATTATGCATTAAATCCAAAAAATATCTAGCCTGCTTCCCCTCTGGATTCTCTCAGTCTCCTTTTCGCAGGAACTCGGTACGCCCAAGTTAAAATTTCTTGTAAAGTAACACATGTTTGTTTCTCTCTGTCCCTGTGTG
>DWJZ01003547.1:0-16842 GCA_018249125.1 Asbolis capucinus
GACCAACTAGACTAGACCAACAGGCCAGTCGAAGTCTTAGTATCCCTTCTCATCAAACTTAGACGACAAGTGATCCCTAGCTTCGCTTCAGAAGAACCATTTACCAGCAATAGTAGTTATTGTGACATAGCTGTATTGCGGATAAATTTTTATGTATTGATGTCCTTATAAGTGTACAATATCACTTTGCTTCGTTGTCATTATCTTACATAAGATTCTTTTTGGTATTTTTTCGAACGTTGGGATACATTATCGAAGTTTTCATAAGGACCCCTAACATTTTTGATACTATTCTATATCCTATATTCATTACAGATAATATAGGATGGTGATGATACATTTGTAAAGCTGAGAATTTTTCAAATTTATCGAGTACTTTCGGAGCGTATTCGCCTTAAACAATCAAATATTTCCTCTTTATAATATTAGTCTAAAAAATTCAATTACATTGCGCCGGCTACCGATAGTTTGGTAATTTTACTACTATTAAAATAAAATGATCGTAAAAATTACGAAGAAAAAATTATGAAGTAATACGTATTTGACCCCAAATCTATGTTAATATTATAAAGATGATGAGTTTGTTTGCTCGAACGCGCTAACCTCAGGAACTACTGGTCAGATTTCAAAAAATCTTTCAGTGTTAGATAGCCCATGTATTGAGGAAGGCTATAGGCTATATATCATCACGCTAAGACGAATAGGAGTTTAGCACCAATGAAGAATATTTCAAAATTGAATGATTGAATGAATGGTTAAAGTTTCGCAAAAATCATGTATGACAGAAACGAAGTCACGGGTTAAAATAAGCGTTAGCCCAAAGTAACTATTCCACGCGGACGAAGTCGCGGGCGGAAGCTAGTAATTATATAAACATGAAAGACTTTTTACCCATAACGCCAGCAACGTTTCTCTTGCTATTTTAGCCGAAACCGAATAGACGGCTAGTTTTGCACTATTGCCATTTAAACGTACTAAATTTTTCCCTGGGGATCCATTCCATCCTATTACAGAGCCATTTGTCTTGGGGCAAGGCGGACGATAATGTCATGTCGATAGTTTGTGGGCGAATACCTGGGGTTCGGGGGCATTAATTTATTAATAGACAGTGATATATTTTCTTTTTTATTATTTTACTAATAGTTTCCGCCACCGTCTTCTTCCACGTGGTATTGATAAAAATTTGTATATTATGTGTTATTCCTGACAATAAACTACGAATCTCCGAGCCAAATTTTATATAGATCCGTTTTATAGTTTTTGAGTGAAAGTTAAATAAACACCCACCCACACGAATCCATGTTCTGGGGTAATCAGAGTTACTTGTGATTTTTTATTTGTCTTATTTACAGGGAATTCTAGTGGTGTAAGCGTATAGTGAGAGGTACAAGTCATAGTCAACCACGCTGGCCAAAGGTTGAACTTCTAACACCTTTGAGATTTCTTATGGAGAACTGTCAGAGTGCAGGTTTCTACACGATGTTTTCGTTCAAGTAACACGTGATGATTAACTTGTGATGCATGCCGCATGATTTGAAGCCAGGACCTATGCCAGACCCGCAACTTTCAAACCCAAATAGGATTCTGTAGCCGTTTCTGATATTAGCGAGCATAAAGTCACAAAAAATAAAAAAAATCTTGTTTTATTTATTTATTTGTTGCATTAACAAAGTTAACACCGGATTTCACATGCACATACAATCAAACATAGAAAATCAGATTGCTTCAGTGTCATTTAAAAATGTATACCAAGAACATTAAGTTTGGTTTTGTGAACGGTCCCCCTCAATAAAAAAAAATATCAATAAGAAAATAAAAAATATTAAGAGAAAACTCCCAAATACCTTTCATACGTAAACTTCAACCCATTGATGGCTTTTAATTTTTTATGCTACCCGAAGGTTTGGCGGAAATAAAAATTAAAATTTTTTGAGTAAACAATCCATCCATACAATTGTTCGCAGTTATTTAAAACGTACCTATAAAATAATAATTGAATATTTTAATAAATTAGACTCTAAGTATGAAGTTTAATTAAATGCTAGTTTTGTATTATGTACCCACCACCCATTAAAATTATTTATAAACAAATACAGTAGACTTTTAGGCGCCTACGTGATGTAATAGCAAAGAATATAACATCCGCACAAGTACCGTCGTGACTTATTTAGCTAGTTAACAAAGTACCTAGTTTTACAGATGTTTAAGTAGAAATGGTAAAAATGTTTACTAATATTCTAAATGCGAAAGTAACTCTGTCTGTCTGTTACTTTTCGACGTCTAAACTACTGAACCAATTTTGATTATACTTAGTACACAGGTAGAATAGGACTTGAGAAAGAATATAGATTATTTTGTATAGCAAAAAGACTTGAAGGGGATGATATAGGGGATGAATTTCTACGGAAGTTTTTCGTAATCACGCACTATACTCGGTGCAAATTCTATCTGGATTTGTTTGTAAAAACTTGACAAATGGTTGACTATACAAATAGATGCTTAGGTCGCGTTCGCTGCAGAAATTATGTACAATAGAGCAAAGCGATGTACTACATTTTTTATAGAAGACCTAAATATCTACAAATAAGTCCATAAGATCATATGTCTAAGTGTTATATTTGTCACAATTTATATTTTTTTCTAGAAACTGGTTGTTACGAAGTAAAGCGACGGCATTTTCTCGTACTAAATAGATGTATACCAAACTTAGCCTAATTCGATCCCATCCGTCCCCGTGAGGCTGGTTTTTTAGGCTGGACCAAGATTGGGCATGTATGACAACAATTTGAAATTTAGATTTGGAACCGAAAAAGAATCGTGGCCTCGCTCGTTCACAATTATACCAAATTGCTTTTCTGAACGCAATCCATGATTCTACATCATGCGCCAACTGACCGATTTAGCGAGACCTTTGATTGGGTATACTAACTCCCCTACAAGTATATAGAATTGTAAGGCAAAGAGGAGGGAGGGAGCTCTTTCTTCTGGTCGCCACCCTTTGGGGGTGGGCCCCATATCGATCGTCGGAGGCGCCAGGTTTATATCGTAAACTGTGCTTGACGAGATCTCTCGTCTGGTAGTCTCTGATAGACTGGGGCTCCCAGAACTCCTGTACAAGGTATGTAGATGTCAATTTGTTTTCAATTGTTTGTTTTTAATCTTAGACTCGGAAACGGAAGGGTTTAATTGTGAAATTAGATACGTGGTGTAATTGCCCTTATAATATTAATTATAGCTTATCTTTAAGGAGAGTTTAAGGAGGCAGATTCTATTCTTTTTGGGACACCTAAAGGATTTTATTTTATATCAAAACGTAATTTTTGATTTTGTGAATGATTCAATGTATAAGTTTATAAGTGGTGTTTTTTGAAAATATGTCGAAGTTCAATTTTAATTCTCACTTTTAAAATAATAGAAGATTTTCTATTTATATTGTACATCCACACCGTTGAACTAACCCAAATACACTTTGCTTTGCCGGTGTCAAAGAAGAGGATTTATTCTTAACTTAAAGTAAATAAATCTATAAGTTTTCATAGTTCATCATTCCAAGTTATAACTGTCCCACTACTGGGCTCCCACGTAAGGGGCACAGACCATAGTCTACCACGCAGGCCAAGTGCGGATTGATATCAATAGGTGTTGATAACTTTGAATGATTAATATGTATTTGTCATCCCGCGGGATGCGTTCATAGCCATGCGACTTGTTTAGATTGTAAGCGAGTGAAGAAGTTAACCAACACCGGGCACGGTCGGTTAGAGGATGGGTGACCGCCAGTGGCAAAAATTTAATCAACGTTTCTGGTGGAGGCTTTCGGCCGGCATAAAAATTCCGACACTTGACCACTCCTACCAAGCCGCACTGGAGCAGCATGGTGGAGTATGCTCTAGGCCTCCTCAGTATGAGGAGAGACTCGTGTTCAGTAGTGGGCCGTGGGTTGAAGTCATCCCGCGGGAATAAAGTTCTATCCGGGGTTAAAAATTATACTATTATCCACCTCAGTAAATGGACTACCCGAGACAAAAAAAAATCAACTCAGACTAGCAGTTCCTGAGATTAATACATTCAAAGCAAAGTCTTCCAGTATTTTTTTTACATTCATAAATCCATGACAATAATTCTAGCGCTAGGGTGCGTGCATATGCCGTCTCTATGCGCATAGCCTACCATTTTATTCATGCAACCTTGGATTATCTACTGGAAATATTGTTCTATATTTAAATCTGTCTGGCGTGTCATGTTGGTAGTAACCTTGTCAGAAGGGCCACTTGATTTATAACAACAGAAGAAATATTTCTGCTATTTTCGCTGGCAAAATATTTGCGGATAACGATGAAAAAAGTGGCTAGTAAAGTTGTGGAAAGTGACGAAGAAGGTTAGTAGATACAAAGAACTGCTGTATTATTGGCGTAGCCCAACAGTTTGGAGGTAGGTCTTTTGAACGGACCTGGGTTCGAATCCTGCGCGTAGTTCTTATTTTCAAAGTTATGTACGTATTAGACGTTAGTTACCAGTTACTTTGGCGAAGGAAGACATCGTGAAAAAAGCCGTCACTCCTGAGAGTTCCCTAAAAAGTTCTCGAAAGTGAAGTCCATCAATCCGCACTCGGCAAGCGTTGTAGACTATGGCGTATATCATTCTCATTGTGAGACGAGAACTTAGCCCAGCAGTGGGATACTTACGGGTTGCAATGTGTGTACGCAAGTGACGAAGTTTTTACGCACATTAACGAGGTGCAGGGTGCATCTACGATTCGAGAAAATTACGAATTAAAGTTTTGAAGCGTGCATAGCCCTGCGGCTTGTTTCGATTGTAAGCGTTCGTAAAAGTTAAGCAACAGCAGGCACGATCGGTAGGATGATGGGTGACCGTTAGTGGTAAAAAAATTTATAAGTGCTTCCGTGCTTCGGAGGGTGCGAAAAGCCGTCGGCTCTGTTTGTCATCGTAAGGCATGTCAGAGGCTGTTGGGCAGCTTAAAAACTTCTGACACTTGGGTTGGCAACTAACTCCTCCACCAGTTGGAGCAGCGTGGTGGAGTATGCTGTAGGCCTCCTCTATATGAGGAGAAACCCGTGCTCTGTAGTGGGCCAAAAATAGGTTGTAGCCAACTGTTAGTAATAAAGTTCTTTAAAGGCGCGTAAAAGCAAGCTATACGTCATATTCCTATGAAATGACGGTAGGCGGTCAAGCTTGCATGACGTCAGTTGGTAGTAATCTAGTAAATGCATTATCTATTGAGAAAACATAACTTCTTGAGTAAAACCAATTAAGGTTATTATGTAGGCTTCTCTACTATACCGATGTAAAACATCGAACGTAAAAAATCAGCCAAGTTTGCGTCTATTTTTCCCCGTGCTTCAGTCATCGTTACTTATCTGCCTATTCTACTTCTGTCACCTGTCCCATGATATTAGTGCGCTGGGGGTCAGTTGGTGATTTTATTAATTTGATTCCGGTAGCTTTAGCAACATACCGCTTCCCTTCTTTCTCCTCCCCACGTGCTGTCTATTCTTCCTTCGTGGCAGGCAACGCGGTAGTAACGAATACCCCAGTCTGGTGTTCATAATGTCAATGGGCGGCGGTGATCATTTTTTGTTAGGTATTCGTTTGGCAGACCATAACACGAAAATAAATCACTGATCTCCATGTCCTTTCTTTGACTGAATGAAAACCTTAACATGTCCAAAGATATTTTATTAAGAATTTAAATCGCTAACACGTCTGCTTTTTATCAATATTTAAATATGTATATCCAGCGATAACTGGTTGTTCCTACAATGATATGATGTGATAAGAATTATGTTAGCGATGACAATTATACTTCATTAAAAGAGTCAAATGGTTTGACAACGTCGTCCTCGCACGCTTCGTAAGCAACTGTCCCACTGTGAGAGCCCGTTCTCAGGTTTTAATATAATAATAGAAACTGATCTCGTTTCGGTTCGACTGGGCCAGTTAACAGAAAAAAGCAATGTGACATAACTGTAACAGTTAGACATATGGAATCGCGGAATTAAATGGAATAAGATATTGATGTCCTCTATAAAACTGTAGTACATAAATTTGGTCTATAGTCAATAGGTTCCGCAGAGTACGTGATATAAGGATCTTTTTCACACGTCGTATTACAGTATCGTGGTTTTCATGCGGATCCCTAACGTTTTTTAAAATATTTCATGCCTATGATCATCAGGAATAATGTAGGATTCTAATGGTAAATGAAGATTTTGGAATCGGCTCAGTAGTTTCGGAGCCTATTCTCCTGAAACAAACAATCAAATCCTTTATATTACTATAGATATAAAATTACATTAACTAGGTACATCTTGAGTTAATTAGTTGATGTCAGAAGTATTTCGAAATAGCTATCATATATTTATATTAGACTAGTTTGGGTCATTAGCCTTTTGCAACATAGTGCAAGGTATAATTATTCTGTATATTTTGTCGTTCTTCTAGAACAAGGCCGGATATTCGCAGTTCGTATCTAATTGCAACGCGGCCCATACAGACCCAATTTACACGACACAACTTGGTGTTTGTTGTGATCCTCTTAACGAAGACACATGGCCCGGACCAATATCCGAACATTTGTGGCGATCATATAAGAAAAGGTTGCTGACCGGTGCTATAGAAAATCGAAAAAAGAATTCTGCTTCGTCGCTAGTTACCATGAGAACTTGACTTTCCGCCACCGTGTGCCTATAAATAACGCCTCGAACGATTATTATGATTCATAATATCTAATTTATTTTATTGAATGTATTAATATTGAATTCATGAACTGGTTTTATGAATGCTTAAAATATTCCTTGTAAGTCCTTAATGTAACATTTTATAATATCCTCCTTAGGTTATGGCATCTTCTGAGTATTGCGATGGATAAATATAGTACGAATTTAATAGAATATTACCTATACTTACGAGGAATTCTTAGTCTTATGTATCCCTTAGTAATGTATGAATATTTTAAAACAATTCGTCACATGGTAGCTTCTAAGTAAATTGTCGTATTATATTTATACATATATAAATATCGGGTTTTAGATAGCTTATTTTAATAAAAATTGTTATTAAAGGTTTTTTTGGGTTTACAAATCCATTAATCTTGCATAGAAAAAAGCGTTCATTTAGTATGGACAGTATTTGGATTTATAATTTAGGAATTTTTGGGTCAAAGAATCCATTAATCATGTTAAAGCGCACACGGAAAGGGACTTAGTTTCAGATATTTTAAAAAGGGGATATACATTTTTTATTGTCATTGACATAGTATTCACTTTATATAGAACCCATTCATGACCCAGGACTGAGCATGAGTCTCTTCTCGTAGCTGAGGAGGCCTAGAGCTTATTTTTACAACACTTTAACAGCACAGCGCTAGTTAGAAGGCTAGTGCGTCAATTCGATAATTTTAGACTTGAGGCAAATGTCCTTTCTGTCAAGGGTCACGCCAAACGTTAATTCAAAAACGGAATGACATTTGGTGCAGAAAAATATGGCGTAGGTTTTTTCCGCAATAAACTTAATACCTATACATTTTTGAATTTGCGTTTGGCGTGAACGATAACCGAAAATAGGCGCAGAGAAGATAAGCAACGCCGGCGGTTGGCATTGAGATTGGTGATAGTAGCTAACATTTTTTGAGCAGTTCCGTGCCTTACAGTGCCCGTGCTATCGGATTCAATTGTTAACAATGTATAGAATAGAAACACAACATAGAAGATGCTAAAAGTGCTCCAAAATGTTTCCCGTCAAAGAGCCAAAACAAAGGTACATGTCATTTAGTCTGTAAATGACACTCATTGAGAGCAGTCGTGTTTAATTCCTGAAGAAATTGCAGTTACGCAGTTATATAAACTAAAAAATATAAAATAAAAATAAAAAGAGGGAGTAATAATATACCATGTAAATACTTAGATACTATTTAAACTTCATGAATTATTTATGTAATTATTTATATATAATTATAATTAAAATGTTTGTTTCAATTTTCCATGTAACATACGTCATAAAATAATCATCCAAAAATGTACTTGTATGGAAAAATCGTGTAAAATTTGACGTAATTTTTACAAGATCGCGACCCAAAGTGGATTTAAAACTTAAGGGACAAATGTATGGCGGTCACATCTTTGTAATATATTTTTTTGTAATTTTTAATAAGAACGTATATGACACGAGGTTAATCCTCCATCCGTCACATAAATGCCAGCTCCCGTGAACTGAACCCGGGACCCGTCGCAGGCGAAGGTCAAACCAAGACAGTTTCCTGTTGTTCTTTTGTGCCAGGAAAGATAATCTAAAATAATAGTGCGATTCTGAAAGGTCATCTGGCGCTCCCAAGGCCAGGGTGGGCATTTACACTTACTTTTATTTGTTAAGAACCGTCTATTATAAAACTACCTACCGTTAGTAAGAAACCTGATATTATAAATTCGAATATATCTTTCTCTGTGTATTATTGTCTGTGTCTGTCTGTTTGTGTGTATTCTCTTTTTCCGCCTAATGAACTGAACCGATTTTGATTAAACTTGATAGAAATGTACATTAGAACTTGAAGAAAAACATAGGCAATTTTTCTCGCGAAAAGAGGCTTAAGGAGGTTGAAAGTTTGTATTTAATATTCTTCATTAGGCTTCCTTAGTAGGTCCTCTATTGGTTGGAGCTATATACTATGCTATGGTTTCCTCAGGCTATGATATAATTAACTAGCTTCCGCCCGTGACTTCGTCCGCGTGGAATAGTTACTTTGGGCTAACGCTAATTTTAGCTTGTGACTTCGTTTCTGTCATACATGATTTTTGCGAATCTTTAACCGTTTAGACAGCGCACGCAGCGGAAGCTCTCAATAGGAAAAAAACACCCGATTTTGAATCATTCTTCATTGGTGCTCCGCTCCTATTGGTCTTAGCGTGATGATAACCTATAGCCTATCTCGATAAATGGGTTACGTAACATTGAAAGAAATTTTCAAATTGGACCAGTAGTTCCTGAGCTTAACGCGTTCAAACAAACAAACTCATCAGTTTCATAATATTAATAAATATAGATTAAGTGGGCAACCAATGCGTAGAGATATCACAAGAGTCTTCGTAAATGACATCTTAATACCAGTAGCAACCAAAAGCAACCTGATAAAAAGTATATTTACAATATTACTATTTTTATAAAAGGCGGAAATTACATAAACAAGGTCATGTATAGATATCACATTTCGGTTGTACATCAACGTCAGCGAAACAGATTTGTTCATTGGCCATTCGCCATAAGTTGGGACGAATTAAGCTCACGCTGAAGGCATTGAAGATGACGGCCATAGAACTATTAGATAAAATGATTCTTATGGAATAACAAAATCTCCTTCAAATGGCATCGACAACTAATAAAATATAGACGAAGTTATAAATTCTATTAAATGCGCATTAAGTTCATTAAGTCAATAACAACTCGCATATAATAGATTTTGCTTAAATTTAAATAAGACCACGTGATAAGTACCAGCTTTCAAACAGAAATAGAAACATGAAAATCAAGTAACCCCAGTAAAAAGTAATGACCAACACTTAGTAAAAAGTAATGTACTTTCCTAACACTAAATATAAACATTTCTTTCCAGATCTTCCTGACTACAGTTATCAACAACGAGGCGTGGCGCAGCCGTGCGCCACTGTCCACAAACACGCGTGTATGGGTGACGTCACAAGTGCAAACTCTGGGCTTCTGATAAACGTCTTAATGGTATCTTGTCAAAACAAACCTAACTCTCTCAAACTTAACAGCGTGGCAAGGAAGTCGAGTCGATACTCCGCCAGAGACCCAAGATTAAGAAGTTAATTTCGAATCAATTCCACACTGCCAGTATTATTTCATAGTCCGAACCAGATTTTTACTGCCAGTATTAAATATTCAGGTATTATAAAATGCCGACAGACTTAGACAAGTCTGTCGTTTTGAGAAAAAGTAGGACTCCAAGAGACAATCTTAGTGCTCAAGATGCAGTTAGAGCATCACTTCTGTCGGATTCCACGTCTGGAATTGGAAAGGATGTGGAGTCTTCGAGCATTAATACAGATTCGTTTTCTAGCCCAGACATAGATGTGAGTAACAAAGATCAGCTTTTAATTGCACCAAAAGCGAATGAAAACAATTTAAACAAATTTGGCGAAAATGAAATTAAAATAACAGAAAATCCAGGTGAAATAAGCGTCCTGAAAAAAAATTCTATACCTGCAATAGAAGAGATCAAAGTAGGTATACCAGACGGTGGTTGGGGGTGGGTAGTTGTATTGTCTTCGTTCATCATTTCAATGATAGCAGACGGTATAAGCTTTTCTTTTGGACTTTTGTACATCGAGTTTCTTGATGAATTTAAAGCAAGTAAATCAACGACTGCTTGGATTGGTAGCTTATTCATCGCAGTCCCATTATTATCAGGCCCAGTGATGAGCGCGTTAGTTGATAGATATGGTTGTCGTTCGATGACAATTCTTGGTGGTATAATATCTACGCTAGGATTTGTTCTGGCATCAATTTCAACAACTTTGGAAATGATGATGATTACTTTTGGTGTCATTGCCGGTTTAGGATTAGGGCTTGTTTATGTAACTGCTGTAGTATCTATCGCTTACTGGTTTGAGAAAAAGAGAAACCTTGCTGTTGGTTTAGGAGCATGTGGAACTGGTGTTGGCACATTCGTTTATGCACCAATGACTCAATATTTTATCGAGGAATTTGGATGGAGAGGTACAATCCTTCTTTTATCTGGGACACTTCTAAACTTATGCGTTTGTGGGTGCGTCATGCGTGATCCTGAATGGTGGACGTTGGAACAACAAAAACAACGAAATAAAGATAATGTTGTTAAAGAAGATAGTCGCTGTAAAACTTCGAATATTTCTATTGCTAACCCATATGAAGTTGATATAAATAATGAACGTGATAGAAAAAAACTCAAGGTAAAAGAAAGCTTTCCAAATAGAGTAGTTATTATTGAAGATTCCAGTAAAAATCATCATGAAACTGAAACATTGTTAAATGAGCAAGAAAACCAAAGATCGCGTTCGGTTGTTAATTTACCATCTTATCTGACGTATAGCGACAAGGTAAGAAATACAGCTTCTTTTCTTAATTATCCTTTGAAATGTATTCAACAAAATTTAATTAGTGCTATTTATCTTTCAGATTTCAAGCAAGGAAAATGGAATCGACTTGAAATATCCGAAGCTCGATAGTAATGAAAATTCTTTAAAAGAAACTGCTGATCAAGAAAATGAAGACAACAATCCACCTGTTGTTTCGCATCCACGCGATATACTAAAACGAACACATTCAGAAAGATATGATTCTAGAAATGGAAAGATCTTTGAAGATTGCCAGCTGAAGAGCCCGAAGAAGCGTCCGCCAATGAGAAAGTCTAAATCAGAGACCAGGGATAGCAAAGAACTTATAAAACAGGATAGTAAAGAAAGCAGAAAGGATTGGTTGAAGAAACAATTGTCAGTGAATCACCATTACTTGAGAGATTTGAAGATGCCACTAAACTCAATAAGCCATAGAAATGCCATATTAAATATTAAACGATATCGACTGAAAGCGTCATCCTGCCCAGACATATTTAAAAATTCTATGATAACCGTCAATGAACAAGAAGAGGTGAGATTATACATAAACTAATTTATTTTTTATCAACATACAAACTCAACCACGTTTTTCAAGACGCAAAAATTTATTAAGAGAAGAGTATATCTTTATAGACATTTGGTTGTGTACGTCTTTACCATCAGCAGTTCCAAATCAAGAGTATCAATCTACGCTTGTTGGACATTAGATATTAGTAGTGAGACAGGGGTTGAACAATTATCGCAACACATTGACTTTCACAATAATAGTAATCAAACTATACTCATACCTCTAAATCATTTCAAACCTTATTCCACAGAAATGGTACGACGACTGCATCAGCTGTTTCGCGGATATGTTTAACGTCGCTCTCTTCAGGGAGATGCCTTTCAACCTCCTTTGCCTCGGCACCATTATCCTCTTCATCTGGTTCATTGTACCGTATTTCTATCTAGCAGAACACATGATTCACAAGGGATATTCAGAGGATGATGGAGCGTATATGCTGAGTGTGATTGGTATTACTAATACAATTGGGATGGTAAGTTTGTTGAAACATTAACATGAAGCAACATTGCGAAAGCTGGAAAGAAAGCGTAAAAGTTAATTTTATAACAATGTCAAACGGTACTCAGGGAACACATTTCCTCCGTGTGTATAGGTTGTGGCGGATGCGGCTACTAATACAATTTTTGTTATTACAAATGACAATATTATCTATTTAAAGTCTAATTTAATTTATTTTACTGCCAAAAGAATTAGTCAAAGTTTGTCGTTACACCAAAGTAAAACACCGTTATTAGTTGATTAAAATTGCGTCATTTGCATTTGTAACATTTTAAAGTTCTGCACGGATTACACTATACACTAGAGAAGCACTCACCATATTTTTGATAAAGAGCCATTTATTAAATATTTAACCCTGAGAATTTTCCAGATTATCACAGTTGGCAGAAATAGAATATATCTCCAGATTGTGAATGTCACGAAATGTCTTAAAATCTGTGCCAAATTCCTGTGTCGTTTCCTAAATATAGGGCAATTTATCTTGTATTCTATACTTAGGCAGGTATTATGTGGTAGGTACATGCTAGTTGGTATTGTTTAGTGATTTATTATTATTATTGAACCGACGAAGAGATAGCCGCACGTCACTCAATGCCAAGTTGTCACCATCACCCTTGAAGAGAACGTTTGCACAATCCTGGCTAGCACGCAAGGCTAAGAGTTAGCCCATTATTTATTTTGTTCCTCATTGTCAAAGGGATATATGTATATCTCCCGCTAGGAGAGGTATCACGTCGGGAGATCTCGGACTTTTCAAGTTTGAGACTTGGGAAATTACATTACATTATATTACATGGGAAATGTATAGAACTCCAATAGAGTAATTAAAGTTTTTATAATCTATAAATCCGTCACCGTGTGACGCATTATGGGATGTCGTCACAGCTGCAATGAAAGGGTTAAAATTACAACATTTAACTTTCATGGTTTATATTGTTTGTGATACCAAGCAAGACGAGTACATAGAATACCCTGAAGAAAGCCGTAAAACTTTATCAACATCCTGAAGTGTAAACTTAATCGTAAATCCAACAGGATTTACTACATTACTCAGAGCTTACTACTTCCAATAGGACAGAGGGCTTTTGCTTCGTCCATCAGAAGAAATCAATATTATCAATAATTATTTTTACCAAATGGCACCTTTTTCCCATTTGTCGTCGCATTCTTCAAGCCAAGTATTAGTATGTGCCTTAGTATAAAATGACATATTACTTACTACTCTTTCCAGGTCGGCCTTGGGTGGATAGGGGATTTTCCAAAGGTCTCAATCGGGAGTCTTTACGCAGTATGTCTGATCCTCTGCGGGGCCTCTGTAGCTGCTATACCGTTAGCAGTCACCAATTTTTGGATCCTGATTTCCATATCTGCTGCTTTTGGACTACTATTTGCAGCGTCTTTTACATTCACACCAAGTTTGCTGGTCAAGTTGGTGTCCTTGGATGATTTTACATCCGCGTATGGGCTGGTTTTGTTGGCTCAGGGGATTGGACATCTAATAGGGCCTCCATTGTCAGGTAAGTATTTTTTTATTTTTAATAAACAAACGGTTCCAAGAAGCTCTCATAACCCGGCGTCTTCAGAAAATCCTAAGCCACCAACCTAGTTATGCAACAGCAAGCTCAGTCGGTAGGTGGATAGATGACCAATAGTGGCAAATATTTAAATAATCCTAGTTATATAGTTCCTATCATCAGGTGAAAATTCATCCCCAATCTAGCACCATTATGTAGTAACACCCTTGACCGGAGAACCTTCGGGCGGCAAAAACTTTAAACACTTGGATTTTCGTTACTTCCTTCAACGATCTTTACAACTTTTTCGAGATACCTGAACTGGTTCAGGAGATTGAGTCGCGTTAGCCCTAAAATTAAAATAGGACCAGCGCACTAGAGTCCTTTAACCCATTGTTTTGACCACCTTTGAACTTGAACCTCTGGTCTTCTTTACAGGTCTCATATACGACTTGACCTACTCTTGGGAACTGGCGTTTTACTTAGCCGGTTTTTGGATAGTCATCGCCGGAGTATTGATATCTCTGATTCAGCCAGTCAGGACGTTCCTGGAACGAAAGCAGTCGCTACATCACAGCGAATCTAGCTTAGCTTAATCTTATTTTATGCGCTTATTACCCACCGAATAAATACTGTATTTATTTATAACTATTTAGAATAAATCTCATTAAATTAAATAAAACTAGTTAAATTTAACTTTGGTTATGAATCTCGTTAGGAATCGAACACAATATTGTGCCTTGGGACAGCATTAAATTCAGATATTTCCTTTGCAATAATACAGAATTACATAGAAAAGCTTGTACTCTGTAAGGCATGGGTATACTCAGCTTCTGATCTAAATAGATGGATGGATAAGACCCATTTTAGCTTCGTTCAATAACCAACTATTCAAGCCAGTTTTTTTTTTATTTAATTCGTAATAACTGTGTAATGCGTAATGCACTTTGACAACTTTAGGAAACATAACCAGGTTTTAGGGGGACGAGGGCAGCTGCTTCCCCTCAGTATGTGCAGGCTACGAGGAGTATTGAATGTACTAAAATTATTTTTTTCATGAAACATCTTTTAATTTGGTGTGAAAAGCTCACAGCAGCCTCAACTATTAATATTTGTCAGTTGTCGTTCCATTACATTAAAAGCTACTGGTGATGAGGTTTGACGTTAAACTAACGTCTCCGTCTCGTCCCTGCCTATATTTTATAAAAAAATCCAAAATGGAGTTCAAGATTCCAAATTATTCCAAAGTGGTTGAAAAGAGTTCCAATTAAAAATGACCTTTATTCTGTATGAAATGCATATGTCTACCATTTACACTTGGCCAGCGTGGTGGACTATGGCCGGTACATTGTGAGAGGAGATCGAGCCGACTATTAGAAAAATTGTTTATTTTAATGACTGACTGTATGAAAGAATTTATGAAAAATTTAATTTATTTTAATTTATTTTTATTATAAAATTATTTTATTTTTTTACTCATACCGTGTGAAACAGTCTTTATAGAATAATTTTCTGACTTTTATACTAAACTAAATATTGTAAATTTGTCTTTATAGCTATCTAAATATTATGGTATCTACCAATTTTAGGTAATGATTTACTAATGTTATTTTTTGATGTGATATTCCGTAAGTCTATTATATACACTTTATTGGATAATGTTCATACTGTACCGTAAACGTTCATGTAAAAACCAACTTTGAATAAATTCATTTCATTTCATAGATCCATAACTCCTATATAAGGTCCAAAACATTTTGAGCATATTCACTTTTACAAGCTTTTATTTAACTTGCAGTGTATGTTTGTATATTAGTATGTTAGTATATTTGTATATTAGTTTGTTACGGATTCTTTCAAGCCAATTAGACCCACTTCCTCTTATACTATGGTGCGGAAATTTTGCATAAAGTTTTTATCCTGATGACAATGCATTTTTATGACAAGCATGACCTGATACTATGTTCAGTATTGGCTCCAGGCAAGGGAACTCTTAAACGGTTAACAATACAGTAATGAAATTTTGTATGTTTCTTTGTATGACGGATCTATGATTAAAGCTTGTGTTTTTAAATATTTTTAATAAATCTTGTTTTACTTAACAAAAACGGCCGGCTATTTAGCGTTGATAAGAAGACATAGTTTCTCGAAACCTGTTCCGTTAAACTGACATCTTGATACGTTTGTGACCACTAAAGTATAGTGTGGTGTGGAACGAATGTTTTATGGAGTAAATCAGAGGTCTGCCACCCGCAGCCCGCGGGCCGTATGCCATTGCGGTGCGGCCCACACAGACTCAACACGACGCTTCTCGTATCTTATGCCCACACAATATGACCCGCACCCATATTTTAACAAATTTGGTGGCCCCCGTATAAGAAAAGGTTGTTAACTCCTGGAGTAAAACAATGAAGGCTGAAGCGGTACTTCAGCCTTCGGGCGGTTTCTTCGTGTTCCTCGTTAACATACTTATTCAATCATTATCCAACGAGAAATATATACATTTTTTCCAAAAGCGAACGGGGTCAGGAATTTCAAGTAAATAAACAAGGAGGTTGGAAGATGGTTGTATTTCACATAATAAATCTGTAACTGGTCGTTGTCTGTGCATGCGAGATATTTGGAAGGTACATTTTGTTTTTCTATACTTAATGTTACAAAGTGGAAATATTTCATTGTTTGTTTAAGAAAGGCTCCGTAACTACTGGCCCGATTTGAAAAGTATTTTTACTATCAGAATACTACATTATCTCAGTTGAAAATAGGCTATAAAATATTTTGAAAAACGTCAAGGTTCCGTATGAATACCAACCCAAAAAAATCCTTTTATCACGTACGCTGCGAAAGTTATTGTCAATAGAACAATAATATATTTCAGTTTTATACATGACGTCTACAAATACGTCCGCAATACCATAAATTTCCGCGATACCAACAGTTACGTCTCAATAACTACTTTTTTCTGGTAACTGTGCGAAAGCGAAACTAGCAGTTTCTAGTTTATATGAAACTAGCGGCCCGCCCGGGCTTTGCACGGGTGGTTACCTTTTGTGTTTTATACTTATTTTTAAATAAACAAAGAGTAAACATTACTTTGAGACGATAATATTAATTTTTACATTTATGTACTATATTT
>DWJZ01003548.1:0-16838 GCA_018249125.1 Asbolis capucinus
TTAGAAATAAAACAATGGCGTCTGCGTAGCTATAACTGTATAAAACCAAAATTTTATATGACTTTTATACAACATAACACCCGGGGATTCTAATGAAACAGCCAGATACGAAAATGATCGTTGTTTTGTATGTTTTTCGCATTCATTACTTCGACATCTAGCTCAAATTGGATATTTGGAAAATAAAATTTGTTACAAATGGAATAATATGCCAATGGGGTGCCGTTGGATGATGTCATTAGAGTATTTTATTACAAACAGAAAAAGATAAAAGCTCGAGTTATTTAAATTGAGTCGTAACTAAATTATGTTATAATATTGAAATTGTCACCAGTCTGGATACTTTTTTGCCGATAAGATTTTTAAACTTGAATTATAAAATGATGACAAGCATTTTTTTGTACACACAGAGAGTCTTTTATTCAAATTCAAATCTCTTATTTCGTCTTTGGAACATATCTTGATTAACGAAATTCGAATAGTAAACGAAATTTTCATGACAATATTATAGTGAAAACAAATTAGAAGCATATCATTTCTATGAAAATAAAAATAGAATTTCCTGTTTTTAGTATTATTTTCGAGAATTTCATGATACATTTTAAAATACCAGTGAATTAAACATCATTAATATCTACGCTTTATAAACCCAAGCAGCCTCACTCCAAACATGTTACATATACATGGAAATAAAGCGACATATGGGTTACGATAATAATTAATAATCATCAAATCTTTAATCAATTCTGACATAGCAACAAAGGCGACTTGCCCTATGCACTAGCTTCCTTTCTCCCCCAATTATACTTAACTAGAAACAACCATTCATATCAATTACGAGCAACGTTTAATTTGGGTAAATACCAATTTTATGGGCACTCTTGGTTGTTGTGGCCGAGATAGAGTAAAGGGCCTAAAGGGTTTGAAATTTAATAGGTCGGTGTCAGAGGAACGTTCTAGAAGAACGATTTCGGGTGACCTTTTGATGAAAATTTATAGGTTTTGCTTGAATGTGGCTTGGCTGTGGGATGTCATTGGTAAAAAATATTTTAAGAGATACATTTTTGTTATTAGAATTTTCAGTATTTATGTCAATAGTATATTTTAGCCGTTATTTTGAACGGCCGGCTTGTGACTGAATGCGAAGGGGGTTTCCGTTTCGACTCTGGGCCAGAACAGGTACTTGGCATATGATTTTTTGTGAAGTTATAATAATTACTAGTAATGTAATTAATTCTCAAACAGCTGGACGACTTGTTTTGATTGTGAGTAATCGAAGAAATTAAGTGACAGCGGGTGCAGTCGGTAGAAGGATGGGTAACCGCAGGCAGACAGACAGACAGAGGCAAAAGTTTTATGAGCTAACTGTGCTTTGGAGGGCTCGTAAAGCTATTGGTCCCGGTTGTTATCATTACAATTCAATTATCATGTCATTTAGGCTATTGGGAAGCATAAGACTTTTGACACTTGGGTTGGCCACTGAAACCCTCCGCCGATTCGCAGCGTTGTGGAGTATCTTCTAGACCTCCTTAGTATGAGGCAAGACCAGTATTCAGTGGGCGATCAGTGAGTTGAAGCCATTATTTGTCATGGGCGTACATGCCATGTAGTGAATTTCAGTACGGGGTTATAAGTATGCTAGCGTTTATTTAAGCGTCTTTTATGATTTCTTAATATTTTTACCGTTGTGGAATTTGTAGCTCAAACAGTTATTGTATTATCTAAAGATGTCTTAAACGAATCTACATCATATTCAATTAATGCAACATCATGCATAGAACTACACAAAAACGAAACATGACAAGCCTTAACATTATCGAAAGATTCATCGAGGTGGAATAAATTGCCTTTTAAAATACGGGCGCACCAATATTATTGACAATAAGTTCGAATGTATATCAATAAGGGTTTCGCCCACCTCATCAACATAATATGTGTTTACACAAAGGCGAGGAATGCATCGATATATTACCATACCGATGTTTGGTGGACCCGATAGCATTGTCGTTGCGAGTCATCGACGAGTACCTTTGATACCGATCGCTAAGAAAAAAGGTCTGACCCAAGCAAAAACCATTTTATCTTTCATTCTTTTGCAATAAAACATTCGATTTTCAACTCTATTTCAATACAAATAAAGCATATGCAAGTTATTAATAGTAGCATTGTATAAAGTTGTCAAAGTAGGAGCTTATTTCTTTTAAAATCACTGGTGACTCATTCGGTTTCAACTCCTTTTTTCATTGCTGGATAGAATTTGATTATTGTGAGTATTTGTTTATGCCATTGAATAATAATTGAATCAATTCTGTTCATTACGAAATATTAAGATTTTAAAGTCTTTCTTTTTCTATAATTTCATAACTGCAGAGGCTATTCACGTAATATTTCGATTTGAGTGTTTAATTTTTGAAATAAAATGCAATGTATAAAATTGTAACAATCCTTTTTTAGCGAGGATGTGTGGTCAAAGTCGTCGGTGCCCAACATATACACCAAATGCATTATCGATATCAGCCAAGAAACATTACATTTATACTATGTATCATATAAAAATTGTCTAACTTACTTAAAGCGCAAATTTATTTTAAGCATTTATGTATGTGTGTGTGTAATAAAAGCAGTAATAGTCTTACGGTTTGATTCGTTGATTCCTTGAACGGGAGTCTCGGGGGAAACAGGTTTGAACCTACACGCGCACGTTTCATTTTCATAGTTATGTCCTTATTAGAAGTTAATTAATATTTGCTTCGTTGCAGGACATTGTAGGAAATTTGCACTCCTGAGAGTTTTTAATAAAGTTATCGAATGTGTGTGCAGTCTAACAATCCGCAATTGGCATGTGTGGTTGAGTAGGGCCTATATAATTCAAATTGTGATAGATTTATTTATTACTCCTTAAATGGACAAATAAAATGATTTATTACTCTTATTTTATTAATATTTCCATTTTGTTATATTAAAAAATATTTATACAAATTTTATCGTATATACATTTTATTTTATACAAATGTGTCATAAATCGGACCCCTGATTACTCAGAGGACTGAGCAACAAATAAAAACGTAATAATAAAGTCATAATACTATTTACGTGTCAATCGATGTCCAAGTAATCGACTTCTGTGTAATCGGATACCGTAAGCCGCTTAGCCGATAAGTGGTTTATCGCGACACCTTTACAAAACGTGAAAGGAAAATGGGCGTAAAATATCATTTTCCGTTTCGATTAATATATTTGTGTATTTGACAGGTGAGTAGTGACAAAGAAAAATAATTCCGTATTAGTTTTAGCAAAGGCATTTAATCCTGGCATTTATGTATATGATTCAGCGGCTTGTGTCGGTTGTATTGTTGAGTTAACACAGCGTGGGATTTTTACGGGTATAAATCGCCGCCGTCAGGGACATTAGCAGTCCCAGACTGAGGTGTCACTAACGCGTTACCTGCCTGAAAGGAATTAATGATGAGTGACCGTTAGCGGCAATTATGAGCCCTTCTATGTTTAAGATGGTACGTAAAACGGTCGGTCCTGGTTGATATTATTTAATGCCTGTTGTTAAGCGGTGATAGCCTAGCGGTTAAGAATTCAGCCTCCTACTCCGGGGTCCGGGTTCGAATCCCGGGGCGCGCACTTTTGACTTTTCGGAGTTATGTGCGTTTTAAGAATTTAAATGTTACTCGCTATAACAATGAAGAAAAACATCCTGAAATCTGCATGCCGGGGAGTTTGCAAAACTCAAAGGTGTGTGAAGTCTGCCAACCCGCACTTGGCCAGCGTGGTGGACTGTGGCCTAATCCTTCTCATTCAGAAAAGACGCTCGTGCTCAATAGTGGGCCGTGATCGGTTGAGATGATTAAGCCTTATCAAAGAACTAAGAAGGGCTTAATCATTTTCGGCATTTAGGTTGACTAAAAGAAACTGAAAAAGTGGACTAGGAGAAAAATCTCGACGGATTTATCCCTGGATACACAGATTTCTCTCTTGAATGTGATAGAGTTTCGTCGGTAAGTACGACGGGAATATTTATGGAGCCAGTTTATGACTACATTCAAAATTCATATCAAGTAAAATATTCACACGATGAATTAAGTTTAAAATCATACAACTGTTATGTCGCCTTATTTATATCCCTCAAAATGTATGTATGTAATATGTATTAAATATAAACTTTATGTAAGCGAAACTCAGGCTTTTAAATTTTACTACGTAGTTAGTTCTAGTTGAAATTGACTAGCGTCATAATTTGGACACACTATCATCCACAATAAGGATGTATTGAGCCTACGCCCACAAGCTAATGTCAATGTATATTACTAATGCTTAACTGATGTAACAAACGATCGATATTTAGATTTCGGAGACCCAAATGTTTATGAAATCCAATAGAAATGTATGTATGGGACGCTTTGACTTACCGTTTTTGGTGATGAGTTCATTTTGTATTTTTTTTTTATATTGTTAAATTGTTAAGTTAAAAAAAATATAATATTATTAAGATACAAAAAATAAAAAGGTACTTTTATTGATTTTATAATAACCTAGAAATAATAATTTTCAACACAATAAATTGCAATAATAATTTTTAACACAACTCATACTAGGATTTATTGAGGTTGACATTAATAAAATTTAAAACCCATATAACTAGAGAATCTATAATTTATATATTTATTAATGAATAATATTATCTTTGAAATAAAGACCTATAATCGAACCTTGGACCGTGGCTGTGTTTTGCAATATTCAATTTTACCCAGGCTACGAGGGTGTTTAACTTTTGGGTAGGCTTGATAACCTTATTTCTTAGCTCATTATTTTTTTCATCACCATAGTACAAGTTAATATTTAGCAGGCGATCAGAGAAAGTGTGATTTGTCCTGGGATCTGTATTATTATAATCCGGTAATACGGGTACTCACAATATTGTATACTCTATAGCGTGTTGAAAATTCCCGATAATTTCTATTACTCTGCCCAAAGCCGAAAGAAAACCAATAAGACCGTTGGTCCACCACTAATTATATTATAAATACTTGACCAATTAGTGAAATTACAGAAACGTGCCCGAAGGAAACTTCTTTCTTTTCTTGCAATGAACTGGCCTCGGGAAATAGAAACGAAGAGAAACTAACAATGAGGCAATTACTGTTTCTGGAATGGTCGCCAAATAATTAGGCAATATTGATAAAATTAAGATAAGTATGGCATTAGGAGGAATCATTGTACTTCGTATTCAAGACTCGAGGTACAGAATTCTCGCGAACTGTTTCGTATTATGTACTTTTATACTCGTAGCTATATTCTTATTTGCCACTTAATCTTACCCTAAAGCATTTATCAGTACTATATATGTTATTAATGCGTACATAAATTCATAAATTTACGTAAGTACTTCAAATTTTTAATGCAAAAGGGTATCCCAGTATTTTACATAATTAAACCAGTAAAAATAATTCACAATTAAATGTTATCTATACATATATACAATGTTTGATTGTTTGTTTATTTGTCCTTTATAAACTCTGAAATGGCAGGAGATAGAGCATCGATGTATTTAGCAACTTTGTTCAGAATTCTCTGGAAAAGGTTTTGATATCAAAATGATATGGATCGGACACATGGTTAATTAGTTGATGCGTAGCAACGCGTGTCGTAAATAATATTAATTTTCCAGTGTTAAACAGAAAGAATAATTTTGTGAAACAAAAAACAAAAATGTTTTTTTTTTACTTAGAATAAGTTCATGCTTGACATCGATCCCACCTGATGGAAAGTGGCGATGTTGTCTAAGGTGTTGGGCGCACTAAGTAAATGCCTATTCTCTCTTCTCTCGAAGACTCCTGATTAAACAGATTAGCACCAACTTTACTTATATTTGTTTTTCTGCAAAATAAGACACTTATTTTTGTTGAAACAATTTTCTCACGCCGTCGAATAACCCACCCTGTCTAAACAGAAGCTAATGTTCTAATAATCGTTGTCATACAGATAAGTGCCCAAATTGCAGAGAATCGCCTTTTTGCCAGCCGCCTTAATTCTACTACTTACATTTAACGACTTTTAGAACCGTTATATTAAATTGTGAACCTTAGTGATTAGGAATTAAGGTCGATATTTATAAATGCAGATTTTTTATTTTAATTATTTTGCTAATGTATATTAAAAAGTAAATAAAAATTACACACTGACATCTTCCGACCATGATACATCGTGCAAGTGGCATAGACAATACAAGTAACAGGTAAAAAATAATACCTTGAACCCGAGAATAAACATTCATCTACCACAAAAATATCCAGCATCACTAACTTCATTACATAGTATATCAATACATAGTATAATTTTAACTTTTTGCTGATATTATAAATACAAAAATTTATGAGAACGGATAGATGTTTGTTACGCCTTCACAATTGAAGGGGAATTTGGTACAGATGGATAGATTGTAGTTTGGAATTACACATACAATTTATTACTTTTTATCGACACACACACACATGAATGCTGTTATTATTAGTTTTTGTAACATTTAAATAGGTTGTTAATTAAGTTACACGTTGTTCCAATATTAAAAATATTATTATAAATATTATAAATAAAATTTATGAGAATGGATGGAAATGACTCCTTCACACAAAAACGACTAATCGGATCCGAATAAAATTGCTTCGTTTTACACTATAGACAAAGCCGCGAGCGCACTCTAGTATGAATAAATCAAAGAACTAAGGAAGCATGTGTTCTAATTTCAAACGTTACATCAGTGTACAGATAGACAATCGTATCACCACATTTACATTTTCACGAAACATTTTATATTTCCGTCGAAAAACGGGTCATGTCACATTAAATTTAAATTAGTTACTATCGCACTTCCCATCGCATATCGTTACGGTTTTGAATAATTTATGTATAAGAATAAAATAGGTGTGTTTGTGTGGGCCCCACCCTATACGATTCAATGGCTACGCCCATATAAGTAGGTATTCATAAGGAAACTTCCATTCAAAATGACCATTAATTATCTCTTTTACAATATTTAAACATCATTCTATTTTTGACTCAACCATTAATTTTTTATATCTGTCTCTTTGTTTGGGTCAAATCTTTCTCGTATACTATGGATTTGTATATTAGATACCGCTTTTGATTACAACGCATTTTTAACCGACTTCAAACTACGGTACTGTAACAGGGAGGTTATTTATTCTGTAAGCACCTAATACTATTAAAATTGTTAAAAGTTTACAAATAATCTTGAAGGCTTTCAAAGAATGTCTCTACGTTTTTGCGTATGTTTGCTTGTCCAAGAAACGGAGAAATACACATGTGACTCTACAGAAAATGAAAAGTGAATGTTATTTGATAGTTTTGAGTAATTTTTGGTCAATCCTGACCAAACCTAATCACACATTTACGCCCAGCCTAATCATTGGGTGCAATTGGTCAACTCTAGCTACTAGTTTTAATATTCTAATCTATGTACTTCTGTATAGATATACATATATTCTAAGTATGTACATATATACAATATAACTATAATAATAATTATTAACATTATCTTTCCTAGGGTAAATATTAGGTGTCTGCTATGTTTTTTTAATTTGATAAAAAAATAAATTAAATACAAAGCCAAAATATACGCCTTGATCTGTAACATAAAACCTCGAAAACGTTCTTCACAATATTATAAGGTTTCACTAACACTGAAGTGTCACTAAAGTGAAATGTCAGACTGTGAACGAGTAACTGACAAAATATATCAAATACTTGTTAACACAAAAAAACTTTGATGTAAAATAAAGTCCCAAATCGTAACAGTTACACTATTTGTAAATATGGAACGGTTAAACCAATTTTCATATATTTTTTTGTTTTTTTTACATTTATCTCCATCCGAAATATAAGGCTACTATTAGAACATTTCATAATGTACAAAATACAGTGTAAACTCCGTGTAAAGCTATCCTTTACAACGATAAACTCCCTATAAAGTAGAAGTGAGCACAACTTGCTTGGTTTACGTTATAAACCACATATTGTTCATCCACTCCTATATAACGATAACTCTCTATAGCGATAAAAATTTTCAGTCCTTTCAGTTTCGTTATAAAGACTTAACTTTTACCGGATCATCTGATTAAGTATAAGTAATTAATATAATAAATTGGCTATTTGTGCTATTGTTTAATATAATTATCGTATTGTAAGAAAGAGTTTTCTATTGATTCCATTCCTAACTTTTGTGACTATAATTATATGATATAGCAAGTGGATGTATTTTATACTCAATATAAGCGATTACTATACAAAGTCTCAGGTTTTAGGACTACTGCAGTGTGCTTTTTGATTTTTTTAAATTAAATGTTATGAATTTTTATATTTACATATTTTTACTAGTTCAAATTGATTGAAAAATGCTTATCACTTTCCTAGTTACTACAGAAATATAGATAAAGAAATGCACTAATTTAATCGCTTCTCTTTTCTCTTATCCAATAAACCACGTCCCTTAACTTCGCTGACATTTTTGATTTTTAGACGAAAAAAATATCGGTTACACCGGAAGCAAAGTTAAGTGACGCGGAAACTGTCTTTGCTGAGACATTGGAATCCATTAAGGTGTAAAGTGACTCGCTGTGACGTATGACGTTTATGACGTCATTAGTTTTTAGTATCTTCCATGCCTTTATCGCGGGGCTTCGGAAATTAGATTATAACACCAAAATTTACTTAACTCTTGACTAATAAAAATTATCTTTCTTATTTATGTACACGGCATCTACTTAATAACCGATGAATTCAGTCTTTTGGTAACGTGATAGTGGCTGCCTTTGTCGTCTTCGTTGACTAATGTACTGACTGAACTGACTACTGGTTTTTATTATGTATGCTTTTTAATAAGAGTGCCAAGACTTACAGCGACGTGAAAATAGTCAAATAGAATATTGAGTCCTCGTCTTTGTAGCCAAAAGAATTGAAAACTAGGAGATCAAGATGAAGATTTCACATGGCTAGATTTTATCTTTAAACGAAATGAAAGATAATTACGGGATGACATAAAACAATAATTCACGCATAGAAACACACTTCCCCGGATTCCACGTATCATAGTTGCCACGGGCAAAAACGCCTGCACGAAAACAACCCGGAATCCGTCGCGTTACAAGCAGGATCATTACCATTTGCCATTACCAGTTACCTAGAAACTAGTCTAGAGTATTCTAGTAAGAGTAGTTAGTCTGTGTAGATCAACGACGTATCGACGTAGAGTTAGTAGACGCCTGTGCGTGTTCATTACTTGTGTGTAAAATTTTCTGCAAGTTAAATTGTAATCCGTGTAAAGTCTCCTAACTGTATTTTAATTAGTCTAGCTATTATGAAATAGTTTTGTAATCTTTAATATGACACGATAGAGGGTGAATATTTATTCCGCCATCGTATATGTAATTATAAAAATTTCTGACATCGCGTTAATGAAATTTATTATTGAACTTAACAAATAATGTGTATTTTTTGCCTTACGTAGGCGACTTAGGTATTTTTTTACAACGGTACAAATGATTAGCACAGGTATTTATTAATTTTCTTTGCATGATAGACTCAATTGATTTTTCAAAAATTTGTGCTAAATGATCGTCAGATATAGCTGTGATAGCCTAGTTATAGCGGTGATAGCCTAGTGGTTAAGAATTGGGCCTCACACTCGGGGAGTCAGGGTTCAAAAACAAAGAAAAACAAAACAGGTTTTTCCGGTCTAAATATTTCACTTGGCTGAATATTATAACTAGCTGAACAAACAGACATTGTCCGTAGCCATTGCAAATAATGCATTTTATATAATTTTTCATTTCGTAAGAATTTTATAAAAAGTTTTAGAAATGAATTAAAGATATATTAAACCGGTAAAATTGTGCTAAAGTAGTGACCTGACCGATAGAAACAAGAATCAAATATACGTATGTAGTTAATGTTATTTTATAAAGATTTTATTTGTTAGCAATTTTAAGTAATTTAAAGATCGACGGTCCTTACGTATATAACGACAAGTCAAAAATGTATTTTTTTATTGTATATAGCATTAGATTCTCCAACATGCTCATACATTTATAACATTTTTTATTAAATATAATGTATTTAACTTAATATACAAATTAAATAAGAGAACAAGTGTTATACAAAGCAATAAATGTCATACATATATGTGGATATTTATTATACATATGTACTTATCGTGTTGTACAATGTTTAAAAATGCGCGCCACTCGACGCGAATACCGTCTTGTTTGACCTAACGTCAGTTGTCTCACCTGCTTTTATTTTAATATCAGCATAAATACAATATTTCCAATCTATCAGTTTTTCCAGGAAAACGTTAAATATCTACATATGTATAAATACCGTCAAAAGTCCCTAATTCTGATTTAATATTACAGAAAAAAATATAATTATATATGGAATTATTTCTAGCGCGGTTTGAACATAAAATGTGCTCTCCTTAAAACCTTGGTTTTGACATCTACGTAGGGGTCGTCGAGATATTTTATTTTCTTCTTCGCTCACTAACTCACTTATCTGTAACATAAGAACCCCAAAAATATGTTTATTTTACGAGGTACACGGCAAGTGCATAAGACATTATATGGGGCGCAAATATCGCGTGCGACTTGGCTTGTTCAACGAAAACTTTTAACATATTAGATGAAATCGAATGTACATACCTACTCAATGTTCTGCCGACTTTTTACTTGAACTATATTGCTTTCAGTCTGGTAAATTTCACGAGTGTTTTCTGAACTAAGCATATCTATTTTATAAGGGTCAAATAACGCAAATAATGATTCGAGTACGCAAACATGGCATTTATTTGCTCAACTAAGTTAAAATGTACATATGAATATATAATATCAATGTGTATATTATCACCTAAGTTCCAATATAGTACATTTCAATATATTTTATTTTTTTGAGTTCACATTAGCTATCTCAACCGGTAATTAAATTGCGTCAAACTGTGTCAACTTTATTACTATGATTGAGTGCCCTGACACTTCAATTTAGCTATTTAAATAAAACAAATAGTATTAATGCAAGCTTTCACGGGCCGATTGGTCTAGTGGTTAGTGAACCTAACTACTGCACCGAGGTCGTGGGTTCGATTCCCACCCAGGTCAAACTTTTCTGTGAAGAGCAGGAATGTTTGTTCTGTGTGTCTAGTCGTAAATATCTATAGATGTATTTTAAAATATATGTGTAAGTTTATCAGTTGCCTGCCTTAGTTTGAGGTCATAGAGATATTTATATATTTACATTTAAGCTTAGTACAATTTATCACTTAAAGTTAAAGTCAAATCAGATTAGCGGTTTTTCCGATAAACAGACAAAAATACACTTCGATTAATAATTTCAGATTGTAATTTCAAATATCTTCCAAGTACAGACAGCGATAAGATACAGATTTATAACATATAGTATATGTATTGTTGATGACTGTGGTAAGATATAAGACAATATTTCGAAGATCACCTTTACCAGATATGTGCCACTAAACCTAACCTGACGTGGATTAGCCAATCTATTAGAGGCTGATATTAATTGAGAATAATCAGGAAGATTTTTCAGCGTGTACGAGTATTTACTAAAAGTATGCCAAAATTTAGGATCCCTAGTGCCCAATATTTTAACATATAAAAGATTTCGTAGTACACATGACTAACGTTTCTCCTACTATAGGAACTGATAGAATATAACATTAAGTCCTACGGAAAGAACTTCTGATTTTCCTTAGGAACCTTCAATAGAATGCAATATAAACTATTAGATCGGGCGGTGCGTTGGCGACTCAATATTAATGCAAAGTACACAACGAAGATAATTAAACGCTTTAAAAACCAATTACCTATCTATAAAAGTCCTTAATGACAACAATAAATTCATTTGTTCTCAATAATTTTTATATTAACTTTTTATATGTTTATCCGAAAATAAAACCAAGTATAGGAATGGGGCTTCGCAATTCGGGATATACTCGTAACTTGAAAGAGACAGTATCGACACTCAACACGGAAAATTAAACGACTTCATAGTTTATATCAGGAAATTTATAAAAGCTTCCGTTTAAAATTTCATACGAATTGACTTAAAATATCTGTTTTTGATATTAAATTGAAGTTAATAAAATCATTTCGCCTTGTCTCAGTACCAGCGAATAAACGAGTTTGGAGTGAATAAAATGTAGATAGACTTACTGCAACACTCAGAGTCCTTAATAGATACTTAAGTCATCCCTAAGTACAGAATTTGTGTGGAGATTATTTAATAACAAGAAATTTACAGAACTATCGATTGCTTTAGTTTGTGCAAGCTTTGAGTGCTTTAGTTATGAAGCTTTTGCACAACATTGTATATCTTGTGCGAGAGTGAGAATACAGCTGCCTGCTAAAAGCACTCTCTGAAAATGAAATGAAGTGAAAATTTCAACAATACAATGCAAAATCAAGGTAAATATAAAATCAAAGATTAGGGGAAATTGTCTATAATAAATGTACCTACATATGTACGTTATTATTTCCATAATAAAGTAAAAAACTGTGAATTTTTGTAAATTTGTTCCTTTTACAATACAAAAGTGCAAAATAAAGGCATTTATGATACACAGATTCAAGGGTGTAAATTTAGTATAAAATATCCACTAAAAAGTTGCCTAAACAAAGTTGAGGAGATATTAGTATATATTAGTATACATTTATCTCTATTTAAATATATGCAATTTCATTCTACCTTCCCCTGTCTATCATCGAACGATACGACGCACTTCAGGTATCCATCCTTTTACTGTGGATATCCGCCCATTACTGTAAACAGGCGACACGCTTTGCTTCTTCTTTATATGGCGAACCGTGAAAGAGTTGAATAAATTACCAGTGTCGGTGTGTCCGCTCGAGTATAATATAGATGTCTTCAAGACAAGAATGAATAGGTATGTTCTTGGTTGATATGTTTTACTAATAAGACTATATCACCATTTAACATCAGGTGGGATTATAGTCAGGACAAAGATAGATTATTTATTTTATGTAGGTTTTATTTTATTATGGTAAGTGGCGATGAAGTCGGTAAAGTAACAATGGTAAAGCGCACTTAGTAAAAGCTAATTCACTCTTGACTTTTAGTATTTTTAATGCACTTATGATCAACACACTTATGATACGCTTATGATGAACTTATTTTTTGGAATTCACCATCATAAAGATGCTATAAAAAAGAAAATGAGACGGCAAAAGAATTGCAAGACATAATTAGAAGCATTAACTTACAATATGTACCAAAAAAGTTTATAGTATTTTTTTATTAGGTAATAGTAAATGTTGTTATCGAACTGATTCTATCAATTTGTTCTCTCGCTTCTCTTAAACGCTGATAAAAGTACTGCTACTGTATTCCGCAGTAAAATATTTTACGATGTTTGTCTCGTACGAAGCCGAATAAATTGTTTTGTTAATGTAAACAGGTCAATAATACTAGGTTATGTGTTGTCATGAAATACTTCTTGTAATTTTCAACGGCTTTGTTGAAGAGAGTCCTTGAAGTCTCGGGTTCAGTTACCGTTCTAAGTAGACATATGACAGATAACTATTGGTGGTGAGATAATGAGCGAAAATGAGTTTGTAAGCGTATATTTAATCAGAAACGAAATTATACTCAAAGTTCTTTAAGTTTTCTTAAATCGTTCTTTGTTAATGAACCTGTACAAAACATCTCTAAGATAAGCTATTTAAGTAAGTAAGGCATCTAATATTAGGTAGTATTCATCCACAAATAAATATATACAAATAATATTTGTAAATGTAGAACTTTGTGATGATGAATTGAGGGATGGATAGATGGATGGATGTTGTTACTCTTTCACAAAAAACTAATGAACGGATCTTAATGAAATTTGGCACAGGGATAGTCTAAAATAACATAGGCTACTTTTCGTCGACACATCTCGTGGGCTAAGCCGCTAGTGGAAACAAGTTATTTCGTAAAGTTGTAAAAACAACATTTCTATATTACTTTATTCCCATCAAACAGATTCTTAAACCAGCCCGACTCGCAAATCGTAGGCAGGTTTTCCTACTATGTATACAGATACCTAAAATTCAATCAACCGTACAAGCAAAGCTCATCAAATCTCGCTGATTCATTAGAAGGTATCTACAAACTCCGTCCAATATTCATTGAGTAACAAATGGATATTCGATAAATGGGTACGTATCATAAAAAGCTATCACCTGTCTCCTTTCTTTATAGGCGGCGCGTTCTGTAGCTCGTAATTAATAAAAAATAAAAACTGGCGAGTGAAGGTCTAAAACGCATTTAATTCTTGATAAGGGTAACAAATTGGATAAAGATAGCACGACTCGGGGACAGCGAGATCGTAAGTGCATTGCCGTGATAATTCATGTGTGAGTCCGTGAGAAATGTATGGATACGCCTTTGGATTTAATATGTATTGAGTTGTATGTATGAAAAAATTATACGGCTAAGTGCGTGTATTTTTTTCGTAATTACCTTAATTTATTGTTAACCTGAAAAGCTAAACAGTAAACATAACTAAATAACAGTAAGCATAACTAAAAAAAAACTAAACATAAATAAAAAATTGATTTAAATTCTTCGTTTTTTTTAAACTAGTCACATGATAGTGAATACATATACATAATAACAAATTCATATAAGTAATAACAAATCAAAATTAACTTAAAACATGTTTGTTACGATATCAGTCAATAAGTGACTATCCTTAGAAAACTTCTTTAACTATAATTAGATTGTAAAGTAGGAACTATAATAATTTCATCAGGTCCCTCCATAAAAATGATCTTTAAGAATCTACAATACATAAATTAAACTTTTAAAATATGTCGTTCAATATTTAGCACTTGTAAATATACCTTTTATCTTGAGAATATACGTCAACATGAACTATTGACAAATAATATTAAATGTTGATCAATATTATCCTTTCATATTGTCCTTCGAGTCCAACTTAACGTCTTATCACTGATGTTTGTAATCTGGAAATGTCAAAGGTATTTAATTTGAATATCATCTCTTATCTCACTTCTTACTTTGAATTTATCGATGAAGTGTCTATCGGAGGGATAACGTGTATCTACATTGTATTATGAGAATTAAGTGCCTCATTGTGAGGTCATTCCTTTAAATTGAGACTAGGGTAAAAGGAAAGACATTTTTGAGGACGAAGTAAGAAGGTATTTCAGTTATAACGACTAGGCAATATTCAAATTGTACAGATATATTAAATAATTTTTAAGGTACGTAATATAGTTTATGTATCTTTTATGTTGGTTTATGAATCCTATAATTTGCATTATTAAATATATTACACAGAACAATATTCCTGTTCAACACAGAAAAGTTTGACCTGGGTGGGAATCGAACGACTTTCGGTGTAGCAGTCCGGTTCGATAACCACTAGATCAACCGGCCTGTCAAATTATTTTACAGACAATTAACAATTTGGTCATCCGAGAGTGCAAAAGGGGTGCAATAGGCGGAAAATCATTGTAATAATTATTTATACATTAAATAGAAATACTAATAACACGTAGCCATAAAAATATGTTTTCTGCGATGAATAATTGAAAAGTTGATTGTTGGGTTGCCGTTTCCAATCTCTCGCAGGTCAATATGAAAGACTCTTAGAGCATACAAGTAAATTTCTGTGTATAAACAAATTAATAGTAAGCACATTGGTTCTATGTTTATGTAAATAACAATATTGGTTGAATAAATATATAAAACCACACTGTAATGCGTGCGACCAAGACCATGCATGAGCACACAAACAAGATTGGATAATATCTTCGCACGCACACAAAAAAGGCCATATAGCGAACATGTGAATAGGAGCGATACATCAAAGCACTAAGAAGTTCGATAGCACTTTGTTATTCCAAGATCCATCTACCACTAATACTAATGCCCCTTTGTGTAGTCCGGGTGTGTCGCGATACGAATCTGTATTCGGACCATCTCTTGCGACCGTTCAATCATTCCTCGTGATGTATACCGTCCTAGGCTTAGCGGAGGCTTCAATGCCTTTTGATAGTGTGGTCGTGGAATTTTGTTATGGCTTGAGATTAGTGCTGTTTGGCTTTGCTTGAATTATTAATAGCCCAGGATTGAGCATGTAACTCCGCAGTGCAATAGCCTAGTGGATTATATAATTCCTCTATGTAAAGAATACACTTACTTAGTTGTGGGCCATTAATGAGTTAAAGCTATTTGAGTGGAGTCTCTCTCCTCATAGCTGAGGAAACCTATAAACCACGATTCCCATATTGTAAAGTGAAGTGATCAGAAGTTTTAGTACTAACCACGGTCACTGTTGTCTAACTCGATTGATCACTTAGAATCGATGCAGGCCGCCGCGCTATAAGTGCTTCATAAATCTACTGACTTAATAATCGAAGTTCGACACTTGGACCGTCCAAAGTCAAAGCGCAAGTCAAGTTTCACAATAGCAATAAGTTTAGATGATAAATTCCAATATGAACATGCCTTCTTGGAGTTCAGGACTTTGAGAATCAAACTGTAGTTCTCAACTTTGATTTTGTTAACAGACATGTAAATAGTTGTTGGTTGTTGAAATATTTTTGTTGCTTTATAAATTACCCTTTGATTTTTATCGACAACACACAAGTTGTGATGAATTCTGTGTTAAATAAATTTTAAATGTTTGTCGCTTTATAAAAACTCAACATTGATTTTTATCTACAACTTGTGATAAATTCTGTGTTAAATAAATTTTGTGTTAAATCTGT
>DWJZ01003549.1:0-16835 GCA_018249125.1 Asbolis capucinus
TTGTCTTCGAAGACCGGAATTGACGGGCCGGTTTGTCTGGTGGTTAGTGAATCTGACTGCTTCATCGAAGGTCGCGGGTTCGATTCCCACTTAGGTCAAACTTTTCTGTGATAAGAAGGAATGTTTTTTCTGTTTTCTGGTTTATCTGTAAATGTCTATATAAGTATTTAAAAATATATATTATGTATGTTTATCAGCTAACTGGTCAAATGGATGGATGTTTGTTTCTGCTTCAGGCAAAAGCGACCGAATCTGAATGAAATTTGGCACAGGGATAGATCAGTCAGTCTTACAGATTTTTTTTTACCTGCGGGTGGACCCTAGTATATCATAAATATATAGCATGACCCCATGGGCTTTGGCCCAGGGGGAGGACCCCGGGTCTCCTGGGCCCTACCCGGAGTCAGGAGCTGGGTACGCCGACTTGAACTTGCTTCTCGACAGCAGTATCACTGTGATATCGGTGGCACAGTGTAGACTTTTCCACCCAAGGAAGGAAGTACAAAGCTCCAGCTGGAACATATGTCATTTGGCGGGTAATTCAAGTTTCATGTTGGCTAGTAGCTAGCCAGGGCTTTGCGACCAAAATCTTGAATAGGCTGAAGACATTCAAGACTATTTCACTGAAGCAGACGTAAGGTAACCTTGTCGTGAAACGACCCATATTAGTAAATAAATAGGGTAATTTTAATGATATAATTTGTAAATTAAATAGCATATGCAATATTTAATAATGCATAATTAACAATTAGTTTAAAAAATAAGAACTGATTGTGTTAAATTCAATAAAAACAATGCATTAAATTAAGAAAACTACAATTTACTGCTACGTTTGTAAACAATTGGGGGTTCTATCTACTAATTTACAGATGCTTTGAGTCTCAATATAATAGATTAACACATTTGGCATTCTGCGCCCTAATCTGTTTACAGCTACCCGATTCCCTTATTGCGTCGTCTGCTCGATATTTGACATTTAGTCTGACATTAATAATTTCAGAAATCTCTTGTTTAGTTCTGATTTTAAATTTGTTGATTAACTCGAATTATAGCATTCATTGAGACTCAATGAATATCCAATTACGACCAAATGTATATATATATATATTATTAAAGATTTAGCAGAATAGAAAAGGTCTGAAATGGACTGAAATGCTTCAAGAAGAGAATGGTATTGCCGTGCCGCTTTCGTGCTTGACTTAGCGGGGCATATGTTACAATGACAAATTAATTTTAATTGAGTCTCACTTCATTAGTAATTGACTATGACTTAGAATCAATCCCTAAGCTGACAGGTGTCGTTCGTCTGATGACTAAGCATATATATTTTTTTAATTTTATGAAAAATGGTTTTGACATTGAAAAGTAAAATGAAGATCGTTTTTTTTACATTAAATCGGTTTTTTTATACAATTACATACATACATATATATACGTTCGATTACAATGTATATGTCTTCAAGTCAAGAGTGAATAGGCTTCTACTAAGTTAGTGCGCTTTACCTTCGAGGACTTCAACGCCATTTACCATCAGGTTAGTTTATGTAAGGTAAAATAATACTAAGTATCTCAGTTATATTTTATCATAGCTAAGTAATAATAAACTTGTCCAACGTAAAAGCTAGTCATACGTACAAGTTTTATGGTAAGTAATTTAACGGGTACAACATAAAAAACGCTCGTAAAACACATAAAAATGACACATTCGAATGACACTCACATACATATATCTATTTTATTTTATATCTCGATGAAATCACATGTCATATTAGACAGTATATTGATATTTTGTATTAAGTGTCCAATAAAGTTCTTCGGCTTGTGTAGATACTAATTGATAATAGGATATGCAGCAGGCGACAATTACTAACCTCTCCACAATTCCTAATGGAGCAGCGTGGCGAAGTATGTTCTGGCCTCCTTCGTTTTGAAGAGAGAGTGTTTAGTAGTGGGTCAAGAAGCCAAACACTTAATTAGCATTGCCACGACAATCCCATCTTAGTTACGTTTCAAATAGGTCTTACTGCAGTGCCCACGTAGGAACATTAATTTTAGCAATATCCACGATCTATCTGGACTAATGCCAAAGTACTAAATTCTAATTCTAGATTTCAAGAATGATCAGATTCTAAAAAGTCCTAACTAGGGTCACTAATAAGCGAAACTAAGTGTAAAACAACGACATCTATGTGATATTTATTGAAACTTGTTAAAGTGAAAACTGATATGTATGAACAGCGCCATCTCTGGAAAACGGTACTTCACTTGCTGAAAATTTTCCACAAGCCGTCTTCACAGGCAAAAACTTCTTAAGCTGCCGGATAGATGGCGTTTTTAATTTTATTTGACGCTTGAATTAAAGAATTTTAACTAGGTATAAAATATTATGAATTCTTATACACTGAACACTGATGACTACGTTACTAGGGCAGGGATTTTTATGAATAGTGGACTATTTGGGTCTGCAGGACCGTTTTTTTTATCAAAGCATATTTTAAGTAGGTATGTAATCAACGAATGAATTAAATTAAAAAAAAATGGAAACTATGATTAAAATAATTACCGGCATATCAGCTATAATAAATCTCTGGAGATAGTAACTAAATGTACCTATAATTAAGTATTAGTGATATATCCCTCCAGATCCAAATTAAATAATACGAAAAATTAAAAAAGGTATTAGGTATACAACAAAATTCTCATAAAATGTAGATATATTTTAAAATAATCTAACCTAAACGAGTAGGTACTTTGAGACCAGAGTAAAAGTATGTATGTAGCTAAATTGTCGTACTATAATTTAGAGTTGTAACGAGGCATTTCCTAGCTAGATAATAGCTGAATAAATAGGTAGTTAAATATGTAAATAGCTATTTAAATAAACTTGTGTAAGATATAGTGTTGTAAGAAGCAATGAGTTTATGTCTGCAATGTTTTTTAAAAACTTTAATCGCATGCCGTCTTTAACAGTAGTATGAATAAAATAAACGACTGAGGTTTTTGTAGTCATAAAGATTCCATCGGGGACTTTTGCATCGCAGACCAATTGAAGCTACTTATTATAGTAGCCCACAATTTTGTAATTTGCACAGATTATACAATTCGCCGTGCTATAGGTTGGTCGAAAAGTGCACAGATAAACCCTACGCTGGTGAGAATAATGCGTCGGAACATACACAAAAACGTCGGAACATTATAAGTTCTTACCACCCTTAACGCGTTGTCAATTTAGGCCCAAAATAGGCACCAAGAAAAATCGTCATTTTGTAATGTTTTTATTTATTTAAATAAGTTAGCGCTTGTCTACGAAACCACTAGATAGTAAGTCGCGACAAAGTCTTTAATGGTAAAGTGCACTAAATTAATAAAAGCCTATTCACTGTCGACTTGAAAGTCATTTACATTATAATCAAACGGCAATACCGACGCGACAAGTTATTCAATTCTTCCGGAGTACCAATGGAGAAGGACGAGGGTTTAATTTGGATAAGTCACTAAGATGGTTTTAAAACAGTAATATTATGTACATTTTAGTTAAATATCTAATATTCAGAAGCATATAATAACTTTAATTAATTTTAAGTAGTTATAACAAATTTATAAATTTTATTATACCAGACATCGCTAATTGTTAGTTAATGCTGTTATTCCACATTAATATATACCTACTTTGTATGTTATATATAAAACGCTCGTGTCACAATGTTACCATACTCCAACGTAATGGCTTGACCGATTTGTATGAAATATTATTTACATATTCAGTAGGCCTGAGAATCGACTACTATCTATTTTTTTTACCCCTAAGTGATCCCTTGATCCCTAAGACATGCCTTGTCCAACCCTAATTTTTTTTTTAAATTTTTGGACATTTTTTTTTATTTTTACTTTTTTATTGTGGCTTTAAAGAATACATACAACCCTAAATTTTCACCCTTCTATTACCAACCCCTACTTTTTAATAGTCATTTTAGTTTTAATCAATGGCAAGACAACGTTATCAGTATAAAATTGGTCAATAGGTAAATGATAGTTCCTTATCTAGAATACAATAGGTTCGTCGCATATTGTTTCAATAACAACTTTGTAATATAAATAATTTATTTTGAGGTTTATTGATAAAATGTCGGAAATGGTCAGTTGGGTTAAATTGATACCATGTAATTATTTTTTAGTAATAGAAAATAAAACTCCTTTACCAGCCACCAGCCAGAACCAGCTTTACGTATCTTAACTGGGCCACTCAACAAACGCTGCTGGGCTATGACCGATCATAATCCCAATAGTAAATAGCGGTATCTCGAACTCCCACAGGATCTAAATCGGGTGTTACATTCCGACTTCTGTCATTCATCTTTGTACATTGGCCGACAACCAACAAGCTTGGTCGTTTACTAATATGTCACTAGCATGTCAGAACAACTTATTTAGTGACGTCAAATAATTCGGCGTATAAAAGATCAGGTAGCCGAGCTTCGTTACAAAATCAATATGTATGTATCAATACTGCCAGCTAAATTTAATGTACGAAGAATAGACGGCCTCACCATTTTTTTTCCAATATGCAAAATAAAACGATATTATAAAGATATAATTTTTAAATACCTGTCTATTGACTACTTTTCCACTCAATCATACATTATAAATTGTTTATTTACAACGGGAAATTATAAATATTAATAATAACATCATAAATTATTATTATTAATCTTACTCTTCATCTTATAATTGAATATTTTATCCAAATTACTGTATACTTATTATTATACCTATATTTAAAATTACTAATAGATTAATTATGTTTTTGTGAAAATTTGCTTTTTTAAAGTCGTTTAAGAAAGAAAAAAAGAAAAAAATTAATAAAATAACATCAAAACGTATTATGTGGTTTTCAGTAATAGTATGTCAGAAGTGGGATTCGAACCCACGCCCACAGAAGTGGACTGCGACCTGAACGCAGCGCCTTAGACCGCTCGGCCATCCTGACTTGATAGAATAGGTCGAAAATGTTGGACACAATATTATACATTTATTAATGTGTTTTATACATTGAAACATATTGTTGATAGCAAAACATTGCACTCATTTCTATGCTGTAATCCATTCAGGAAATAATTTAGCAAAATTTTGGCAGTCTATTCAAGATTGCATACTATTAAGTAGAACTATTTGTACTACTCGACACTAGATGCCGTCACCAATAAAGTTAAAGTGGTAGCAAGATAGATGGCGTTGACAGTTACTAAGAATGAGATGAAAAGTAATGTGCAATTCGCGCGCATATTAAAAAGTGAAAGTACACAAAACGCAAGTAATACGAAACGAGCACGTCGACCCCCACTGCACGGTTGTTGACCGTCAAAACTATTTGTGGGTGATGTAATTACTGTAATATCGGTAACATACGCAGTCGTGAGCTTTTATTGCACCGAATTGCGGACACTAGCCATTCGATCTCTGGCTTCCTTTTGAATAAAAACAGATTTCAGTAGAATGATTGTTTTACTTTGCTAATGGTTTTTAGGGTACCGTAGTAAATTGAGAGCTATCACGTGCATAAATTGGTCGGCTGCCTAACTCAGAGATCCTTAGTATAGAAAGCGTGTGGAATGGATAAACATTTATCATAACAAGAGAGCTTTGTATTTGTATTATAATTAACTGATATTATAAAGTTTAAATAAATAAAAGGTTTAATACCTACCTGTAATAAAATCTTGAATACTTTTTTTTTGGCCTCCTTATCCTTATTGGTAATTTATTTTCTGATATGCAGACCTAAACCTACTCATAAATTCTTGATTAATATTCATCACACTGAATCCATTTCAATTTGACAACCTACTGCTTCCTACTACGCATCAACTCATCAAATATGGATCCGATCGGTAAAATTTTTGTACCAAAAGATTTTTCAGATATTTCTGACCGATATTTCTAAAGACATCGGTGCTCCATCTTATATCATTTTAAAGGCCATAAAGAACAAATAAACAAATAATGATTTTTATACATATATAGAGATATTTTTTTCGTTGTGAAAGTAATAACTTTTCGAGGCGTCATTCGGTCAGATGCATTTGATCGAACTCTGATCGTTCACTCTGAACGGTGACGGGATCCTGTTACGATTTCACCTATCATATTGCGTATTCGTTTAGGGTTGCCAACGTTCGTGTAAAATTATTTTTAATAATTTAATTTTATATGTAAGATATTTTCATTCTCTGTCAAGGAATCAGTTATTTTTTATATTTAGACATATATAATTTATATGTGTTATAATATATAAGAGAGATAAGATCGATTTTTAAATATTTAGGTACATGAACTAAGTTTTTTTTTATTTAAGGGACGGGGAAGTTAAAAAATAATGAATTGATTGTGTGTTAAAATGTGAACGATAAGACGGTCGGTGTAGTTGTTGGTAATAATGGAAGAGAAACTGCATCGCTTTCTATTAAAACATGTTTGTTTTAAAGTTTAAAATTTATAATTAAAAGTTATTCGTCCTCATTGCCACCCATGACTGACCTGTTGGACTTCGATCTTCTCTTACAATGTAACGGATATTGGCCATAGTTAGAGGAGTAGAGTGCTAACCGACTGCGGATTGGGAGACTTCACACACCTGAGAACGTTATGGGGAACTCTCAAGAGTGCAGGTTTCCTCAAGATGTTGACCTTCACCGAAGCATTACTTTGAAAGTTCGGGGTACGAGCAGGGTTCCAACTCAGAATTTTTCGTTCAAGTGGCCAACTTTCAAACCGTTACGCCAGAATTTGATCATAGACTACATACAAAAACTTATGACTAAATTTCAGTTTTCAAAATTGGTCTAAAAGCAAAAGATTGTAGTTACAAATCTGACTCAAGAATTGCAAAGCACCAAATTTATCTGATTAATGTATCAATTGTATAATATAGCGAATTCTGTAATTCGAAAAATGTTTATAAAAACCAACTTAGAATAAAATTTTATTTAATTTCATTTGATATTAACTAATACTTTATCAATATTGCCTTCGGAAATGATCATTTGGTAGGATGAGGCAGCAATTATTTCGCTAATATATCGATAGGACCTTGAACCGACTGTACTTGGTCGAACAATTGTTATAAGCAGTTAAATTATGTGCAGATTGTTATTAATATATCTTATTACTAATATTATAAATGAAAAAGTTTGTCAGGATGGATGGATCGCTGGCTTGATGAATATTTGTTCTCATTCTTAATTATTATTGGTTTAGTATTTAATTTCAATTCGTAAATAAATATATTTGTACAACTCACACGGTCATCTGACCGAATACTAGGCGTTAGCGTTTGCTATGGTGATCAGACAACTGATAAACATACATATATACTTTTAAATACATACTCATATGGATATTTACACATAGACACACAGAACAAACTTTCCTGCTCATAACAGAAAAGTTTGACCCGGGTGGGAATCGAACCCACGAACTTCGGTATACAAGTCAAGTTCACTAACCACTACACCAACCACCCTGTCAAAATAATTAATTATTTTGATTTTATGATTGTTATTGTCAGTGAATATTATTATAATATGCTTTTAATATTATCATTTCTTATATTGTGAAAATTTACGTGGTTAAGATCTTTGTAATAAATATGATAAAGTTATTTATTAATGTCAATTAATATAATTGGTCAATTCGTTTTAATTAAGTGTTAATTAATAAATTTGTTAATCCTTAAAGCAATACTTATTGAACCGACCTGGACGAAATTTGACACATAGATAGATTATATTCTGGAATTACCTACCTACATTTTATCAACCTACCACGCGGGCGAAGCCGCGGGCGGAAACGGAAGCTTTGTTAAGACTTGCGATATTCACAATCTTAAAGGGTGTCTCTATCAATCTGCACTGGAGCAGCGTGGTGGAACATGCTCTACGCTGTCACTAGAGCCATAAAATACTCACGGTTCACGGCAATAGGTTACATATTTCCACATCTACTCAAGAACGAGCCACAACTTTGAATTTACGATCAGTTTAGCTTTATTTCTGGCTTTAAAGATCGCAACCCTAAAAGTGTAGGTGCTGATGCTAAGCATCAATGCGGTTTTAGATGGTAGACCGCACTAATTTAGTAAAAGCCTATTCACTCTTGACTTGAAGACATTTACATTGTAATCGAACGGGAACACCGACGCGAGTAACTTATTCCAGTCCTTCGCAGTATGAGGAAGGAAGACGCAAAGCGCGATGTTCGTGCTGGTGGAGTGGGGACGACGAAGGGATGGAAACGCCGTGCGCCGGCTCGTTCGATGATGCAACAGGGATGGGGGAATTATATAGTGTAACTCCTGCACACTTTCCAAAATGTATCGTGTAAAATACCAAGAGATTTGTAATTCTGCGCCTATGCTCGAGGCTTTGATGTTTGTAGGACATTCTCTCCCAAACACATTTTATAGTAATATTTGTTATTTCTAGTTCCTAAACGTTTTTGACTTCATTGTTCGAAACAAAAAATTAGCCGAATAAAATGTTAGTTGAAGGAATCAGTATATTGTACTAATGCTCTCAGAGGCGAGAGGTTATTTACATGAATATATAAAGAAACTTTTATAAGTTAAATGTACGTTTGTGGCTTTTTTGGTGTAGCTCATATCTACTACATACTATAATATTATAGGTAAAAAGTGGTTAAGTTGAAAAAGTTTAGGTGTACCGGTTAAGATTTATCTACATTAAAGAAAATTGTGTATCTTTGTACAACATTCAAATTAGTTTTGATTTACTTTTTACGAATCTTAATTTTTCGGTACAATAAATCACTATGTTATGTATTTTAATAATCTTTAAAATTTATTTTGCTGTTTTCAACATTTGATTATTTTGATAAGATTTATAACGGGCTAATAATACTAGACCAGTATTAGATTGTGGGACTGTTATAGTCCCACAACTGGGTCCAGGGTCTTCTCTCACAATGTAGTGCGTATAGGTCATTGTCCACCACGCTGGGCAACTACGAATTGACTTCACATACTTTTGAGAACTTATTAAGAACTCTCAGGAGTGCAGGTTTTCGCACAATGTTTTCCTTCACCGTAGCAGGTGTCAACTTCCGATACGCACATAACTTTGAAAAAAAAAGGTGCTCGCCGGTATTGAACCCAGGACTTATTGAGAAAATAACCATGGATCCATTAGGTATTACTATTGGTTCCCATAATATCGAATAACATATACATAGATAGAATTCAAAATCTAACTTGAACAGAAAAATCTACTTTACTTCTTGAAGGTATTTTTAAATGCACTTATGAATTTAAAGTTTACTGTTTTGAAGGTGCCATAAAGTATTGAGTTTACAGTTTTAATGGTGCTATAATAAGGAGAAGAGCGGCGAAAGAAGCTCCTCAGCACATCTTTTGATGCCTACGCTATTTACAAACTTTAGAAATAAAATTTAATAGAACTGACTGCAGATGTTAATTATTTCAATGCATCCATGTCATTGTAATCCAGTTTCCTCCAGTACATTTTTTCCACATGAATATCAAGCAAATTTTTCCTGAGCTTCATTTGGGTGAGACGCCCAACTTTTTCTCTTACATGATGATGATTCCCTTGGTACTGTGGACACTGTTTCCTTGTTTTTTTAGCTCAGTAATTCGATGTTGTGGGTCAAGTTAATAAATAAGTCGTTGTTTTTGCCATAAATAAGTTAGCGCTTAACTACGATCCCATCTGATGGTAAGTGGCGATGAAGTATGTGATGGTAAAGTGCACTAACTTAGTATAAGCCTATTTACTCTTGATTTGAAGACATTTATATTGTAAACAAGCGAAAACACCGACGCGGTCAACTTATTCCATTCCTTCACAGTACGATAGCAGTTCCGTTTTTCAAGATCGGGAAAAAGCCATCGAGGTTTCGTGTCAAGGGCATGCTTACATTATTATTGCAAGTGTGAATAGGCCCTAAGTTAAACATGTTTGCAAATAAAAAATAAACGCTACCGACAAACATGTGATTGGTTGTAATATTAATATACATTGCACTTCTCAAAGCTCGAAAGCTAGTTTTAAAGTCATGTGTACTTTAGGCCACAGACTGAATGTTGTATAGAATAGTAGTGCAGGGCAGAAGTAAGCAAGCCCTTTGAGCATTTTAAAATTAGATTTTTTATGCTTAGAAGGTCAAACTCTATGTCAAAACATAAAATAATATAACATTAAAAAGCATTGTGATACAAAAATTGAGCAAGTATATAAAAACTTAACATAGTAACTCTAAAATGTTAAGTGAATTGATTGTTTTGAAGTATAAATAATGCTAACTTATGTGCGGCCCTCTAGCACAATACAAATTTAAAATTGGCCTTTTAACTCAAAAGTACTCTCTACGAAGTCTCAGTACGATCTTTCTTTCCATCTTCCTTGCAGATGTTTCCTGACCTTAAACAGGCACCTGCTCATCTTGGCCAACGGCCATTGGATCGAGGCGAGTCTTTCAACGCTTCTACTCTCTGACCAATTCTATTGATCATCTGATCTGTGGTTCAAACATGTGTCGTGGAGTAGTTGAACTTGGCCCACATACATGCTTTCACACTTCAGAAATCGTAGGAGTTTGTTCAGGACAAAACAGACGTCAAAGTGACAATGCAAGAGTTATTGCCGAGGATTACAGTGGAATTAAGCTCCCACACGAAGTTTTAAGGTTGTACTTCAATACCTTCAATTCTATTTTGCAAAGAATTGCTTATTGTGTTTATTTCTGTGTTAATATTTATAATAAAATTTCATTACAGCTAACAGAAATGCCATATGCGACATCTAGAAGCATTCTTATAACAAAAAAAAAATATAAAACTATTTTAAAGGTGAAGTTTGGACATGGGTTTAAGATACCTGGCGCCAACCGGGTTGGCACCTTCGTGGAAGTTCCGAGGGGTGGTAAGGGGAAAAGCAAGTGGAATGTAGCAAATCCTACAATCCTACTTATATTATAAAAAAAATTGTAACAGGTTCTCACGATTATTATAATTTGTGCTGATTTCAAGCCAGTTGCACGGAACATGCTCACGGCAAGATTGCAATGGTGAGCAGTAAATCTTCACAGGTGATATTTGGGGATTCTTCACACTTATTACTTTAGATATTACCACCTCAGATAGGGACCCTTTAGCAATAACATAGACAAACCACCACCATACCACATTATACCACAAAAGGAGTAAGCCCTTTAAAACCACATACCAGACATTATTTCAAGCTTTTATTTAACTTGCAATGTATGTTTGTATATTAGTATTTTAGTATATTTGTTGGTTACGGGTCAAATCTTGCATTAATTAGACCCACTTCCTCTTGCACTATGGAGCTAAAATTTTGCATAAGCCTTCCGTCCTGATGACAATGCATTTTTTTGTTAATTTTTACGTTACTACGTTCAGGATTGGCTCCAGAGCAACTCCTCAACGGTTAACAATGCAGTTACGAAATTTTTTGTATTTCTTTGTCTTACGGATCTATACATCAAGCTTGTATTTGTAAATATTTGAATAAACTTTGTTTTTTTTAACATAATAGCGCCTATGTCACTCCTAAGATTCCGATATACGTATTGGCGAAAGAATGTCTAAAATGTTTCCAGTAGTTTTGGCATTTATCCATTACTAGTGTCTGCCCGCTGCTTCACCTGCCTGTTAAAGTGACAAAACGTAATCTATGTGTTATTCTACACCTTAATCTATATCTGTGCCAAAGTTTATTCAAATCCGATCAGTAGTTTTTGCGTAAAAGAGTAACAAACCTCCATCGTCACAAACTTCAGAATTCCAATATAATATAAGTCAAATAGGACAAACAAACAAAACTTAACTCTTTACAATAGTGTTGATATCTATAATACAAGTGGTCGTGACCGTTCGTGGTCACAGGCGTCGTCATACCGTGACCAATTTGATGGTAACTCACCATATGGCTTCAGCTAATGGCACTTGGACCTTATATAGATGAAATGAATTTCAATAACAAATAGACTTGTTTGAATCGAATGTGTGCTCATAGCCCGGCGGTTGCATCGATCGTGAAAGATTGGCCGAGTTAAGCAACAGCGAGCAAAGGTAGGCGTGCGTTCCAGGGGCTAACATCCCATGACCTCATATTGTTATTTACGTATTATGATAACTTGTGTGTTATGTCCGTTATGTACAGACCTTCATGGGTCCTCGTTAGTACCCGGTTATTTAGAAGGCTTGCGTTGGAGTACAGATCCAAAATATAGAGGCCCCTTCGAGACTTCGTATAGTGATGTGGTACATACCACATATATACACACCATATGTGGTGGATACAACCCTCGATTGCATAATATAATACATCAGATGGTGGTCCCCGTCGTGTGTACTGGGCCTTCTAAACAAATCCAACTTTAACTACTAGGCTTGTAAAATTTTTAGGAAAATGGAAATCTATGGACACCTGCAGTTCAGATATAAAACAAAAAAAAAGCCGCTAATATATGAAGACTGAAAATAAAGGTGGTGACCTACCATTTGCCACTCAATGAAAGCGCCCCTGTATGGCATAACAACATCAAGGCAACATTTTTAATATACTCGTTGCAAAATTAATTTGGTATTTTATCATACAAAGATAAGTATCGAATTTAAATCGAATTTTCACCGAGTATACTTTATCTTAGTCTCGCTACAAAACTCTTGCTTTCTACGCCCAAACTCCTGTTTCGTCTGGAGACTAGAGAGCCAGTTCTCCTCTTCTCCTTTCTCTTCCTTCTGTAATCCTCCAACCCATTCTTCTTTTGCAGAGTTGTTAGAGGCAGAGAAGCCTTGTCAGAAGCCATAAAACACCCGAAGTTAATCAAAAATGCTTAGTACTGTACTAATAAATTGATTATAATGTGTTTTGTACGGATATGTAGTATGTGCCGGCTTCAATGTCGGCGTAAGCATGTTCGAGCTTCGGTGCAAATAGGTTAATGTCGAGTGCGTTCTAGATAACACAGAAGTGGATTTGTCGCTCATAAATAAAGCTACACTATGCAGTTTAATAGTAGATATTATATTACTCGCAGCTTGCTTTTCATAAATGTTTTCATCATTTCAATATATAAGTGTCTCACTACTGCTTGGCTCTCCTCTCACAATGTGAAAGTCCGTCACATCAAGTGCGGTTTGGTAGACTTTAATCCTCGAGAGCTTTATGGGGAACTTTAAGGTTTTTTCTTCACTGAAGCAAGTGATAATTAACTTGTATTCACACATAATTTTGAAAATTAAAGGAAAGGATTCTGTTGACTTTTAATTTTCCGAAAATATTTTCGTTTCTCAAATTAATGAAACGAATCGTTGTGTTGCAGGACATAATTACGTACTATGAAATTTGTATAAAGTTACTGAAAATTGCATAATGTAACATGATTTTAGAGTAACGAAATAAAAATGTTCCAAAAATAATATATATCTTTTTAGTTGTGTATGTGTTAGTGCGTATGTTTGTATATCTGTGCCAGAGTGTGATTACTTTCATATATTCAATAAGTTAGCGCTTGAGTACGAAACTACCTGATGGTAAGTGGTGACGTAGTCTTTGATGGTAAAACACACTTGGCCTATTCACTCATGACTTGAAGAACTTTACTTTAAACGGGATTACCGACGCGGACAACTAATTCATTCGCAGTACGAATTATATACATACGTGTGTATGTGTTTGTAATTTCATATACATAAGTATTATTATAACGAGCCGCACCTTATATTTTATAAGTTATGAAATAAATCGCAGCAAATATTTATTAATTATGTCATGTAAGTGTAACTGTACAAGCTGGTGTGGAGGGAGTCAGTTAGTGGTCCCCATGTCTGGCTGTATGGCCAGTTATCTATAACAATCTATTAGTTTCGCAATGGTATCGTGTACTGGTGGGAAAAAAATGTAGCACCGTCTTAAGATGAGTTAGGTATGGATGTTATTTTTTTAATTAATAGATTGCCGTGTTGTAAGCTGTTATTAGTAATTATTAGAGTTTCATCATGGTGTTAGGAATACATGTGTTGGGTAACAAGTGTAGAGTCCGTAGGATTGCTTTGTTCTTTAATTTTTTTTGTCCATTTCTTTAACACGCCATGGATTCAACAGCTGGACAGATTTCTAAATATGAGGTGTCATTGAATTCGTCGGAATTATGGCAGTGACAACTATGTATGTCATTTATGTCACTATGTCTGTATAAAATTACACTTAAAATATTTAAAAACACAAGCTTTAATTATAGATCCACAATACAAAGAAACACACAAAATTTCATAACTGTATTGTCAACCGTTGAGGAGTTCCCTCGTCTGGAGCCAATCCTGACCGTAGTATCAGGTCATGTTTATCATAAAAATACATTGTCATCAGGACAGAAGTTTTATGCAAAATTTCAGCTCCGTAGTGTAAGAGGAAGTGGGTCTAATTAAGCTTGCAAGATTGGACCCGTAACAAACAAACATACTAACATATACAACAAACAAACATACTAACATAAACATACACTGCAAGTTAAATAAAAGCTTCTAAACATGGCACCCGGAAATGTAAAGACGGGGCGGGTAGGTTTGCTTTTTTCTTACCTGAACAATATGGGTATCAAATAACAGACCGTGAAATTACCATTTTAAAATATATATTTACCACATAATGTGTATATTACCTGCACTGTTTTATCACAAATTTTCAAAGGACGTACCAATTAATTAGTGGCAGTCGGGTTTAAAGGGTTTTTTTTTATATTACTTGTTTATTTAAGCAGGTATCGTATTCATAAATTGATTCTGTTTTAATTCGTATTTCCACATAATATTTTTCTAGTAAATATCGGCATATAACATATAATTTGTCTGTAACAAAATATACCACTGTCGTATTTAAAAGGAGTTATATTTTTTAGGAAAAATCTATTAATTATAGGATTGACTGATCGTGTCAGATTTAAATGAAATATATGTACGTTTTAATCATTACTTTTTATGTTCTTTTTTATTTATTTACAATTTTAGACATAGTTGAGGCGACCGTTAAACGCGAGGCTTTTGATATTCGATAACATTTTTCTTACAGAAGTCAAAAACCGCACCAACTTTAATTAAGGTTTTTTGAAATAGGATCATACTAGGGTCCGACCGCGGCTTCGCCTGTATACTAGGTTGATAAAAAGCAATCTACATATGTATGTATTATTCCAGATAATCTATCCTTGTAACAAATTTCATTGATGTTGGTTCAGTAGTTTTTTTTTGTTTAGTTTTGCGTGACAGACTGTTATACATCCATCCATCCTTAAAAACTTTCAAATTTATTCGCAAAACTAAATTTTTTTATGCTGCCAGTACTGAAATGAAATGTGTGTCGCGGCGGCGGGCGCGGCACGCGTTGCGTATGAGATCCGCGTGTGCTGACCCTACCCTGGATACTTTGCATTTTATTTGCTGAATGTTCTATGTACCTACACCTTGCCACTGTATAGAAATAGCAAGAAGATGTTGAAATATGAGAGGTTCAATGGAAGTTCTAAATCAAGGCTGCACAACCCCAGGCTCGCGGGCCATTGCTGGCTCGTGAACGGATTTTAAATGGCCCGCGCAAATATGTTTTTAGAACTTTTTTATTACGCAAGTTCTAAGAATAATTAACCAGGAATTACTAGTGGTCCGTATTAAATTTGTCAACCCTCAGTTTGGCCCGATTGCCAAAAAGGTTGAGAATCTTTGTTATAAATTATCGAATATACATACATATAAGTTTACCACTCGCAAACTCGATCTGGAATTTGCACCGAGTAGATATCGTACTGATTGTGGGAGGTAATGAAAAGGTGGTGGCGTACCACGCAGACGTAGCCGCGGGAAAAAGCTAGTATTTAAAACCGTCTGTCTGTTTAGGTAGCTACTTATAGTTACATATAAATAGACATTAAATGGGCATTATAACAGTAAACATATAATAAGAACGATTTCTACGCATTCAAAGATTCACGGAATCGAACCTTGACCCTTTCCTTGGCGGGCTCCAGCCCGGTAGTCGTGCTACAATTATAAATCTTTCGTTAGTATTCTTGTAAGCATTCGAATTAGCGCTGAGGTCAATATGTAGGCGACCTACACGCCATGCCTGTACACGTGTCACAGATAATAAAGTTGACTACTTCATATTAATTATACCTTGAAATATCTTGTTATTAGTCATTGCTAATCATATTGTCCCACTGCTGGGCTCGGGTGTCCACTCACACAGTGAGAGGTACGAGTTCTCCCTGCTTCTTATGATTTGTTAAATATCAGGATTTATAAAAAATTGACGATTATTTTCGGGCTTTTGCCATAAGAATTTACTATAAGCAAGGGTTTGCCACTGACTGACCTTCGGTTTGGTTAGGTTAGGTATGTAAATCCTCGCCGAGGCCGCTATAGTAGCAGCCGCTGCGCCGGAGTAGTGGAGCGAGAGCAGCACACGGACCCTGCACCAAAGCAGTAGGCGTCGACATCGTGTGGTTTTAGTGGATTCGAGTCCCACATACCTATCCAGCTTCCCGTAGTCGGATGGTTGAGTCGAGGGTCTTTGAGAAAAAAAAAGAAAAAACAAGATTCTAAAAAGTCGAATCACATAATTGTTTGGCATTCATAATAAATAATAAATATCTTTGGCCAACTCACACACGGCCATCTGAACCCAAACTAAGCGCAGGCTTGTGCTATGGTGATCAGACAACTGATAAACATACATATATACTTTTAAATACATACTTATATAGATATTTCTATTACACAC